>VDFB02000008.1:62347577-62395324 GCA_007258455.2 Sequoia sempervirens | reverse complement strand
TGAAATCCTTAAGCACCTCATTCATTAGTCTCATGAATGTGCTAGGGGCATTTGAGAGGCCAAATGGCATCACTTTCCACTCATATAAACCATCATTTGTCTTAAAAGCTGTCTTCCACTCATCACCTTCCTTAATTCTAATTTGGTGATACCCACTCTTAAGATCTAGCTTAGTGTAAAATTTTGCACCTCCAAGGCAATCCAATAAATCTTCAATCCTAGGTATTGGAAATCTATACCTAATTGTGATTATATTTATTGCTCTAGAATCAGCGCAAAGTCTCCATTTACCTCCTTTTTTTGTTGCCAAAACAACTGGGACTGCACATGGACTAATACTCTTTTGAATCAGACCTTGACTAAGCAACTCTTCCACTTGTCTTGCCACCTCTTTGTTCTGCTCAGGGGTCAGTTTGTAGGCTGCTTTGTTAGGCAATGAGGCTCAAGGTATGAAGTCAATTTGATGACTTATTGCTCTCTTGGGTGGTAGAGTTGATGGTGTTCCATCACTCACAATGCTCTTGTATTTTTCTAGCAGCCTTTGAACTGTTTCAGGTATGACTGTCTTCTCAGCCTTTTCTTCCTCTTTGGATTGCATTAGGACCACATAACCTTCATTCCCTTGGTGTAGATCCTTGATGAACTCCTTGCCACTGCTCAACATAATGTTTGGAACCTTGGACTGCCCTTCATCTTCCTCAATCAACGATTGCAACTTGAAGGTTTTTCCATCCTTCGTGAACTCAATGGTGTTCTCCTTTCCATGATAAACAACACCTCTATCATATTGCCATGGCCTGCCAAGAAGAAGATGGCATGCATCCATGGGCAGTACATCACAAATCAGCTTGTCTTTGTAGCCTCCAATCGAAAATTCCACTGTAACCTGCTCATTCACTAAGACACACTGCCCTTTGTTCAACCATGTGACTTTGTAAGGATTGGTATGAGGTACCTTCTGCAATTTTAATTTATTTACTGCCTCCTTAGAGATGATATTGTCCGTAGAACCAGAATCTACAATAACCTTGCATACCTTTCCAAGTATTTTGCACCTTGCTCTAAACAAAGCTCTCCTTTGCTTGGGTTCTTCCTTAACCGGTTGTCTAATCAGCACTCTACTAAACATCAGATTTTCACCTACTTCTGATTCAATATGGCTGATCTCAGGTGTCTTTACACTCACGGTGTCCTCTTGTGCATAAGCTACTCTTTTCTCGTTGCTAGATGAAGCTTTCTCCGGGCATCTATAAGCTGGATGGCCTAGCTGATTACAGTGATAGCACTTCATGGTGGCAAAGTAGGAGTTACTTCTGCCTACTCCTCTTCCTCTATTTGAACCACCTTGAGGTCCTCTTCCTCTATTAAATCCTCCTCTTGATGAGGTTTCACCCCCATGCTCAGTAAGCTTTGATTCACCTTGGCTTCTTTGGTCACCACCTCTTCCTTGGTAACCTCCACGCTGTCCTCTTTGATCTCTGCCTCTTCCTCTACCCTTAGAGGACTGATCATGCTTCCTTTTATTCCTCTCTTCAATCTTAATATCTAGCTGATAGCATTGGTGGACTGTCTTGGGGCTGAGCAAAGCCATCTCTTCCTGTATATTCCACTTCAAACCATTGAGGTATCTAGCCACTTTTAGGCTCTCATCTTCTGCCACATTTGATCTCAAACAAAGCTTCTGAAATTCTTCAGTGTAGGTGCTGACATCTTGGTCTTTTTGTCTTAAACTCTGCCTCTTCTTGTGGAGCTGAATTTCATAGTCATCGGGCATATAGGCTTCTTTCACTTTAGCAACCATTCCTTTCCAGGTTGATATAGGTTGCTTACCTTCTTTCTCCCTTTCAGTCTGAATAAACTTCCACCAAGTTAATGCTGATCCTCTCAACCTTGATTTTGCAACCTTCACCTTCTGTGCTTCTGTAACTCCATCACATTCGAAGTGGTTCTCCATTCCTTCTATCCAGTCCATGACTAAGTCAGGTTCCATCTTTCCACTAAATAGTGGCACTCCTTCAAGTGATTTTCCACTCAAAGCTTTTAATGCCTTCAAGAAAGGCTCCTCCTTCAAGACGGGGTCAGGTTCAGGGGTCTTATCTTCCTCTGCAACCTCTTCTTCTTTCGGAATTCTTCCTTCAAACTGTGCACTCCTCACTGCTGCCTCAAGTTGAGCTATTCTTTCCCTCAACTGCTTATTGTCTTCTTCTTGCTCTTCAACCATCTTTTCCAGTTCTGCATTGGTCACCATGGTGGAAGTATCACTTGACTCTATGTCTGACATGCAAGATTCTTTTCCCAAATCTTTAGCTGTGCTCTGATACCAATCTGATAGAACAAGGGTTGATATGAGAAAATGCTATCTCACTACTTTGAGTCCTTGATCTGAGAACTCCTAAGGTGATATTTCTTTCACCCTACAACCTATAGGTCCTCTTACCTTTGAGGCACCCCTGGTTCACTTTATCAACCCTGCTATTGTTGCAAATTTGCTGTTACCAAGTGCCATTTGGTACTCCTTCTTCACGTGCACAAACTAGCCCTTATTCCTCTAAAGACTAGTCACTCTTCCATTCTGCCAACCTTGTTGCAGGGGTGTGAAAAGCTTCCATGGCTTCCAAAATAATTTTCCTAAATCTCCTGATCAACCTCCATTCACAAACTCTCCATCTCTTTCAAGAAAATGCTTTTCTTGGTTTTGAAAGGCTAGTAGACTTAAGCCACAATTAGGTCTTTGAAACAGAGTCAAAATGCAATTTTGATCTAAACCCACCAAAGGACCTATCCTCTTTGCTTAGGGAATGTCTTGCACATGCTATACCTTCAAGATTTCTAGGGTTTCAGCACTGTACAGGCCGTACTCCATCCAAATGCAAAAGGAACCAAGAATACTAGGGTTTCAAAACTGTTCAGAACCAGTTTAGGACTGGTGAAAAGTTCTTCATGAAAACGGACTGTTACGGGCTCTTCCTTGTCACCATGTAGATCCAAGACACTCCCCTAAATCCTCAAAAAAGAATCTTTTAAAAATCTTCACTCCCCTGCAAATTATTCACGCTGTCCTCAAGCTTTTCCTAGCTGGGTTCTCACTGTCTCGCCTAGGAAAAGTCATTTAGCATGCTTTTTGGAACTCTATTGACTCCTAATACTAACCTATGTACACTAAAGGAGCTTAGCCACATTCCCAATGTTCCCATGCTTCTTGGTACGGTGGGAGTGCGGGCTAAAGCTCCTTCTTTATTCCATTTACCAATCCAAACAACAAATAAGATAAAATACAGAATTTACAAGAAATAAAGAAAGCGATGTAACAACTATTCAAATGGTGCAAACAGAACTTCCAGAGGCTTAATACATGCTGAAAGAATCCACAAAATTCCTCATTTAATCCATGCAAGCTGCTGCTACAGAAAACAAAACAGAAAACAGGGTTTTCCATGCCAAAATTGCTCTTTTTTCTTTATTTCCTCTTGAAACTGCCAACATAAAAACTTCTAACCTCTTCCCAGGTCGAGAAAGAGTCTTTTTCATGCCTCCAAAACCGTTAGGTTTCATTAGGTTTCACGTTTTTAACCAAGAATGGCAAAAAAACACGCGGTTTGAAAACACAGTGTGTTTTCGAACTTTTTACAAAAACATAGGAAATGGCCACCAAAACATTTCCTAATTTATTCTAATTTTTACCTAAGCTCCAAAAGGTTCTCATAAACATTATTAAAGGTGTTTGAGACCTTTCCAAAACATCAAAAATAAATTTAAAACAAAAACCTTCTAGATAAGGTTGTAACTAAGCACTTAGACAGGTGCTCCTGCACCAATACCCTTTCATGTATATTTCCTCTTTGAGATCACCATGATGAAATGTGTTCTTCACATCCATGTGGTGAACCTCCCACCTTCTTGTTGGTGCAATGGCAAGAGCCATCTGAATGGAATCTATTTTTGCCACTCGAGAAAAAGTCTCATCATAATTGATGCCATGAACTTGTTGAAAGCCTTTGGCTACTAACCTTGCTTTGTATCTGCTAACATGTCCATCTATTGCTTTCTTTGTCCTATAGACCCACTTACATCTGACAAGCTTACAATCGGAAGGAAGTGGAACCAAGTCCCAAGTTTGATTCACTATGAGGGAGTTATACTCCTCTTCCATGGCAGCTTACCAAAAAGGATTTCACATAGCTTCTTTATAAGTTTGAGGGTCAGATGCTAGATCCCACTATGTGATCAATCAAAATCAAATCTCTAAGCATCTAATCGTCATTAAATCTCAATGTCTAAAATATTGCATGTATCATCTCTCAAATCCATAAGAGGAGGAAGCACCGAGGTGATGGCATGTTTACATTGAGATGCATGCAGGGGACTTTCTTCAAAGTAGACACTCCTCTTAATGGAGAGTGTTTATGTTGAAAGATCTAGTAGTCTATATCCCTTTATGTCATTTGGATATCCAACAAAGATGCATTCTTTGCTTTGAGGCTCCAAAGCCTTCCTCTTGTCTGCAAGAATGTGGGCCCATGCACATGATCCAAAAATATAGAAATGTGTAACTTCTAGTTGAATGCCACTCCATGCTTCAAAAGGTGTTTTTCCTATGACATATTTGTGAGGAGATCTATTTTGTATGTAAGAGGCACAATTTATTGCTTTAGCCCACAATTTGGAGGGAAGTGAACTTGCATGCAACATGCAACTGGCCATCTCTTTCAAAGATCGATTCTTCCTCTCAACTACCTCGTTCTGCTGTAGAGTGTAAGGAACTATGTTCTGAAATTGTATTCCTGCTTCATCACAAAGGTATTGGAAATCATTGTTGACATATTCCCCCATTATCTTTGCAAAAGATCTTGATAATTTTCCCAGACTGATTCTCTACATGAGCTTTGAAAATCTTGAGATGCTCAAACACTTCAAACTTGAATTTGAGAAAATACACCCATGTGTATAATGTGTAATTATCAATGGATAACACGTATTTGGCTTGAATTATGGAAGGTTCTAGAAATGGCCTCATAAGATCACTATGAACAAGCTCTAGATGAGAAGAGGCTCTCCATGCATGTTCCTTCTGAAACTTTTCTTGAGGATGCTTTCCAAGAGCAAAACCTTCACATATTCCATTGGAAAATTCCATGGTAGGAAGCCCTTTCACCATACCCTATTTGTTAAGTTATTGCATGTATCTAACATTTAAATGAGAAAATCTTTCATGCCAAATTCTATTTTCATCATTTGCATGTGTTAGAAGTAAAGCAAAATCTGATTTAGCAACAAAGTTAGAAAAAGTGTACAAATGAGACTGATGATTTTCCTTACCAACAAAATTTTTGGAGTTGTCTTGCATGTCAAATATGCTCACTACATCTAGGGTGAATTCAACTCTCCTTTCAGTGCCAGTATGTGTCATTTGATAAACAAAGAGAAGATTGACATAAAGGTTTGGAATGTGTAGGACATTCTCAAAGCTTCCAATTCCAAACTCTACCCTCCCTTTTCCAATTTTCTCTATTGGAGAGTCATCTCCCATGAGAATAGGAGGACCATCATATGGTTTTAAAGATGAGAGAACATCTTTTGTGGTTTCCATGTGGTGTGAAGCGCTAGAGTCTATGATCCATGCATCTAGAGAAGAATGAATAGAAATTAATGCATGTGCATTACCTCTTGTTTCTGATACTTTTTCTTCCTTTTTCTTCTTGGCACTTTCTGGAATAAAGTTACCAAGATTATTTTTTTTTGAATTGTCTAGGCCATGAGGTCAATTGTCTTCTTCATGCATGATGATTTCGAATGGTAACCATGGTTGCAATAGTTGCACTTTGATTTTCCCTTTTTGTCCTTCTTTTCCTTCAAGTTGGAGATTCATCGGGAGGTTTGAGATTGTCTTCCTTTCATGGATCTGGTTCCTTCTTTCCTTTGCCTTTGGATTGCTGATTGGTTTCAAACTGTTCTTCCCTCTTGCATGCACAACAAGGGCGTGAGCTTTGGAATTTTTTAATGTACCGATTTTTATGAGCTTATCTTGCTCATGTATTAGGGAGTCAATAAAAACATTGAGTGTAGGAATCTTCCATGTTTCTCTTGTTGTAAGCCTAATTGTGTGAAAAGTGGAGACAAATACAACATATTTTGGACCCAGTTTGACAAAATAGCAAGAATTAATTTTCTTTCTTGTTGGGATTTGTGATTCTGCATCCTTTTAGTTAGAGTAATAAGGCCTTGAACTTTGTGAAAAAGCCTTGAATATTCTCAAATTTGCTCAGAGCAAAAGAGATGAGCTCATTTTCAAGGATGTGACCCCGCATCTCATCTTGCTTCCCAAAAAGAGTCTCCAGTGTAGTCCAAACCTCATTTGGAGTTTTGCATGCTTTGATATGAAACAACAATTTTAGAGACATGGATAAGCATAGGAGACTGAATGCCCCGTCCATGAGGTTGAAATATTTGAATTTTTCAACTACAAAATGTGGTTCAATCTCCGTTGCCGTGACTATTCAATACAAGCCTCTACTTCTGAGCTAAAGCTGAATCTTTGGCTTCCATTTGAAATAGTTAAATGGCATGAAAATAGCAGAGGTCAAAAATTTCATTCTTTCCAATAGCTCTATTCTTCAATACCTACAAAAAAATTGTTGATGCTCCTTCTTCGTAGCTCCCGTGTGCTCTGATACCATGTAAAAGTTTTAATAAACCTGCAACAAAGTTGATCTAGCTATGACGAAAAGACAAAATGTGCAGAACAGAACACTTTAGAGCAAAGAATGAATTGAACTTTTTGATTATTCGCATTAAAATTGCAAAATTTACAATGCTTTTAAAAGCCATTCGTGGGAGCAGAATATAGAATGCTTTTAAAAGCCATCAGTGGGAATAAAGCTTGGAGTAGAAACAAGGGAAGAAAAAGAAAACACAGAGTTGTTTCCTTTGTTAGCTTACGTTTAAAGAAGAACAACTTTTTTATGAAAAATACGGGAAATAGCTATTGGTTATAACCCGTGATTTATTCAGCCAATCAAATCATTGCGATTTCCTTGTGTAAATTTATTTTGGGCTATGGTTATGAACAAGTTAAGTTTTTTCCAGAGTATTTTGGCGGCCTTTGACTTATGTTGCAGATGGCTGGCAGGTGCATTCGCAGCTTCCAACGCAAGAGAACGCATGAGTTTAGAGGGAGGCTCCTGCAGATTGTCAGATGATTTGGACAGTTGACGATTAGGATCTTTAACTATGTTGACGAGTTGACATAGTAGCAGTGTTTGCATGGAGAGGAGACGAGGCCAGTGTTGTTGGAGTGCAGGACATTCGTTACCATCACGCAAGTAGACAATTGCAGAACAGATCTCACCGCTGCTAAGGATTATCACAGAAGGCACAAAGTATGCGAGGCCCATTCCACGGCTTCCAAAACCCTCGTTAGAAATAGTATGCAGCGGTTCTGTCAACATTGTAGTAGGTATGTTGTAGCAATCCTTCCTTTTAATTAATGTATTTGCTGGCAAAGTCCTGAAAAGGTTAAGGCTGGCTAGGTTTTTGAACTGGCAAATAGATAGGATTCTGCATATTTTCTCCAATGTGAATGTTTTCTAAAATTTTAAGTTTCAGTAAAATGCGATCCCTTGTTAGGATTTCCTTACACATTAATCTGTATCTCTGGGGTCCCAAGAACAATGAACTCATGTCATCCATATTGGAAGAATGTCGTCGCATTCATGATATTGCAAGGAGTTCATGGTATTCATTATATTGTAGGTTACATCCCTTTGAAGAATTTGATGAGGGAAAGAGAAGCTGCCGGCATAGACTTGCAGGGCTTAATTAGCTTCTCAGGTTTGATTTATTTTCTCCTCGTGCTGATCTTTACATTAAATGTATTATCCGAGAGGGTTCAAGAATCTATGCGTTTCAAGGGTCTACCTAGTAATCAATTTGTTTTCGAGTGTTTTTTTCTGTTAGATAGCTACATGATTTAGATGTTGGATAATGATGCAAATGTTTTTTAAGTAGAAAATCTAAATTAGTTTTTAGTTATTTTGACAACTTTTAATAGATAGTAATTTGCAAGCCTGAAATAGACCTCTATATTGAGGTTATCATGATGTAATCCATTGAATCAATAAAAGAATTAGCAGTGTGTTAACAATTTGTGTTTGCTGTAGAAATTTTCTGAATTTATTGTCCGTGTTTCAAACACTACAGATGTTATATCTATGTTAAAGATTCTGCCTGTTTCAGAGGGTCTTCCAATATTCAATGATCTATCTGTTTCAAAAGCGTCTACCTATGTTCAAGAGTCTGTGTGGTTTTTAGAAAGTCTACTTATGGTCAAGGATCTATATAACGATCTTCTCATAGAGCATTGGTCAGATAACTGAACTGGCCAGTTTCAAGGGAAGGACCTCTGTTAGTGACCGACTCTTCTCTGGCACTAACATCATTTCTTACCAGTGCTTATGCGTGCTTTGTGAATTGCCTTCAATTACAAGCTTGGAAGCTTACCGTATAGCACATCAATTAGTGTGGATTTCTTATCACGTGAATGCCTCTTCTCGTCATGCTGGATGAAATAAAATACTTAGTGTTTTTGTGTTCCATGTTTAATTTTTTATAAGAGTCTCTATTTTATATTTTTTTAGGTCTAGAATGTTCCCAAGAAAGTTCTTTTTTTTTCAGAGATTTGTCCTATTTGTCAAGGACATGCGGTAGACCATCCAGAATGTAGTGCAGCATACATCATCACTTTTGGGTTCAATTCTATGTGGCTTTCAGTTGGCCTTCACCTCTATGCTACTTTTGTACAAACAATTCCTTTTTTCAGTTTAGGGAGTCACCTCAGAACCGCACCATGAGAAGGATATAATGGAAACTTCAATACCTTCATTCAGAAATTTAAAGTGATTTTAATCTCTTAATACTTCAGATTTTTAAGACTTAATAAGTTAGCATTTCCTATCATATTGCTTACTTCATTTTTTCTCAGTATGATTTTATCCTTTCTTGAGCTATGCCCTTTCCTTCTTACTATAGGATTTCCATGATCATATTTTTCGGTCAAAATTTGTAAATTTCATACGACTTTTCCATTCAAGAGAATATAATACTGTAGAAATTTCAAGCATTCACTCCTGGATACTGTGCATGCTCCTTCATTTGATGATTTCAACAAATTATCTTTTGTAAAACATAATTTTATTGTATATTTTTCAGTGGTTGTCAAGTCTACCACTAGGCAAACATCCTGGCTAATTCTTGTCCTTGCTGTAGAGAACCTTAAGAGCTTCTTCACAAAGTGGAAAGTTTTCATATGAAAGGAGAGAAAAAGGATGAGCAATTTTTTGATGATGATTTTTTTTCAACAATATGTGTGTAAACTATTAGATAAACATTGCAAATATGCAGTAGACAAATTTTTTCCTTCTTGTTGGCACAAACAAAGTTGTCTTCATCTTGGAGCCAACTTGAATGCATGTCCTATGGACACTCATAAGATTTGTACTTGTATTCTTTGGGTAAATATATTTGTGATTTTTTTCCCTAAATTCTATTGATGGTTATTAAGTGATTCAATAGAGATTGGAGCTTTATAGTAGATATAATCCAATAAAACTTCATTGTTGGAAGAAAAAAGTATGTCATATATTCAGTCAAACACACTCAGAGAGAGATGTTGTGCTTATGTTTTTGCTGGTAGATTGAAATAATGCAGTCTAGTGCTTTGATGGAGAGAATAGAAGCAGCTGTAGAGCAATAATATTATCTTTACACATTCAAACACATCAGAGGTCCAAAAAAGCAGGAGAATTGTGGTCCAAAAAAGCAGGAGAATTGTGTTTATAATTATTTGGAAAACTACCTTTCATTAGAAATCTACAGTGGAAATATCTGATAACGAATAAACTAAAACAAACATAACAGACACAACAAATAAAAATAAAATCGTGAACTTCGCTGTTTTACAGCTCTTGTTAAAAAAGGAGAGGAAGCTCAAAGAGACAAGTGATTACATTAACCTACCTGAATGGCTGTAAGTATTAACGACTTAATATGGTCGACTGGTGCAGAGCCCTTGGATATCATGATATCCTCTGCTGCCAAACCAAACCCTACTACAGGCATCCTGACCCCATTATTCAGCGTTACTGTTACAACCTTGGCCATTTTGTTAGCTGGAAGTTCTACTTACTTTGAGTTTCTAAATGCAATAAGAACATTTAGATAAGAGATTGGAAATATTGTTTGTACATGTGCGTTATTTGTGGACGAGATTTCACACGGCGTTTTATCTCTTTTGTCATTGACTCAATATTCACCGTTTAAAAAGAAACATACGTGTAAGAGAAGAATTCCTTAGGGGAGGGCCCAATAGTGCGTGCACCCTAACTCAAGGCTTCTAATTATCCTCACGTCAAATTTCAAATCCCCCAATTTTTACAGCTTACTTGGCAGAGTTCTCTACTTATAACTAAGGTTTCAAGGCCACATCATCAAATATGATGCCACATCAGCATGCTTTTTGTCAAGGTGTCCAAAAAGGCCCAAAAAATAGTGAGACCAATTCTGTGCATTACATCATGAGTAGTTGAGCGCTGATGTGGTATCACATGATTGGTTGCTTTTAGATCAAAAGCATACTTTGTTTAATTATGGGTAGTCAAATCACAACTATTGGACATTATATAAACGACTATTGGGTATTATATTACGATTGGGTGCACGACTATTGAGCCCCGCCGCGACTATTGGGCCCTCTCCCCTAGTTACAGTTTTACACCTAGCTTAAATCAGAGCTCGTACTCCGGGGACATGGGAGCAGAGACTTGGTCTGACGGTACTATTTTTCGTTGACAGTGGTCCCCGGAACATATACTGCCGGTGCTTATCTAGCTCTACCAAGTAGATGGCCATTTTTTTTCCTACCAACAATTTACGGTTGTACTCATAAAAAAAAAATTATATGGTAAATAATAGTTTTAATTTAATTTTTTTATATTATATAATTCAATGTCAAGCATTGTTAAACTGGGAAGAAGCTAAACGATAGACAAAATGCACCTATATATGTAACATTATAACATAACCCCATCCCTCATCCCACCTCCTAAACAAAATGCACCAACGGAAAGACTTGATGGAGTGTGTTGACGAATAGTTGGGCGTGTGTCGTCATGTGTCTCGTCACCGGAAAAGGATGCGCGGCCAGTGGCCATTTCAAAATAAAAAAAACAATGGACAAAAAGCCCAAAACGTTGCCATTTTCAACATCTGTATTTTGTAGGTTGTTGGGGAGCATGGGTGGAACGATGTTGTAGGAGTGCGAAGGTCAAACGAGAGCCAATACTCTCCCTACCAAAGCACATTCAATAGGTATAGGCCTAGCTAGCAGGTATGTATACCTGTGAGAAAGAGATGTCATTTTTCCATTCTATATAGGAACTATGAAGCATTGAATGGCTATTCGTTAAGAAAAATGGGTTTTCATTGACAGGAAAATAAAGGGTTTTCATTACGTGTAGGGTTTTCATTTCAAATGTAAAGTTGTTTATGTTTTTTTGTGTTGAGGGTTTTCAAATTTCACTGTAAAGAATTGAATGGCTATTCATTGGGAAGATGGGTTTTCATTGACGGGAAACTAAAGGGGTTTCCTTGCAAAAAGGGGTTTTCATTTAAAATGCAGAGTTGTTTTTGTGGGTTTTTGTGTTGATGACTTTTAAATTTTTCCTTTTGAATATTCTAAATGTGAAGATTTGAATGGCTATTTGTCATGAAGATGGGTTTTCATTGATGGGAAAATAAAGGTTGTTCCTTGTGAAAAGGGGTTTTTATTTGAAACACAATGTGGGTTATGTGTTGGAAGATTTTCAAAATCATAATTTGGAATGGAAAGAAAGCCCAAAACGTTACCATTTTTGACATTCTCATTTTAAATTTTGTTGTGTCTATATGGTTTTGAAACATTAGGTGGGTTGCAGGTTTTGTAAAACATAGTGTTTTGCATCCTACAATTTTACAAAACAATATGTATGTCTTGAAAAGCTTTGTGTTATTTAGACAGTAGGAATGTGATGATAGACACCATTTTGTAAACACTTAGTAGGGTATTTGGCTTGAGTGTGTAGAGGGTTTTACAATATTGTGTGGGTTGGAGATTTCATAAATCATGTTGTCACCTCACCTCCCACTGTGTTTTCCAACATACAATCATACTATGCATGTATATTTGGATCATATTAAGAAATTGAAATGCAAGTTTAATTAATGTTGTTGACAGACAGCTGCAATCCAAAAGACATGAAGTTGAAAAAATAAACACAACAATGGAAGGTATGATTTTGAAGACATTTATACTATTTTGCAATATTCCATGTTGCAAAACCCTACGTGTTAAGAAGCAAGCAACCCACCGTGAGATGACCCTTTACATTTAAACAGGGAGATTCAAATAATTGAAAACCCACATTGTGTTTTCCAACTTATAATTATTTTGTGCACCTTTTTTTCAATCATGCGAAACTTAAATGCAATTTTTACTCAAATTAAAAATCCTGAAATAAATTTTGAAGGGGCCTTTCAATACATTTGCACTGTCTAAATCACAAAATATTTTCAAGACATTTATTTTGTTTTGTAAAAATTCATGTTGGAAAACCCTAGGTGTTAAGAAACAAGCAACCCATATAGTGTTGTAAAACCTTATGCAACCCAATTGGTTAGCACCCCTCACCTCGATTTGGTTAGTTTTCTCCTCCAACTCCTCCATGTGCACTCCAACCTTTAGCTTTCAATGTGCAAACATGAAACACATAGTGTTTTCCCTCTTCTTTCTCCAAACTAAAAATGCACATGTTAGTCTGCCTCCAATTCCCGTGCCAGAAAAAAGCTCTGAAAATGACAACTCATACTCACATTATTTGTACTATCTAATAACATTCATATTGTTTTGTAAAATTATAGGTTACAAAACACTATTTTTTCAAAATCTACAACCTACATACTGTTTTAAAACCCTTTAGCAGTAACAAATCAATCGGTTACAAACCCCTCACCTCAATTCCATTGGTTTGTTGTCTCCCCCACCTGCAACTCCATCCCCTGCTCTCAAAATTTTCATTTTCAACCAATAGAATGAAAAAACCCACAACATAGAGTGTTTTCCAATAACAATACTTTAAACAATTAGTAAAAGTGTTAAATAATGGGAGAAACTAATCTCCAGACAAAATGCACATGTGTATAAACATTATAACATAACACACAATCCACCATCCCACTCTCCTGAAGAAATGCACCAATGGAAAGACTTGATAGATCGAGCTGACGGGCAATAACAATACTTGTTACAATTTAAAACACATGTCTTAGTCATGTCAACCTTCCTACCTACTGTGCACGGATAACTTCTCACACAAGGAAAAAACCACTGACATAATTTAAAATGATGTGAAAAACAAGGGATTTCATTTGACTTTAGTGTGTAGTGGGTTTTACAACATTGTGTAGGTTGGAGGTTTCATAAATCATGCACTCATCTCCCACCATTTTTTCCAACCTGCAATCATACAGTCTGTTAATGTTTGTTGGAAAACACTGGGTGTTTATAAAAAAGTGTCTTTCATTACATTCCTCACGTCTAAATAATAAAAGATTTTGAAGAAATTCATACTATTTTGTAAACTTCCAGGTTGCAAAGCAATGGTTTTATGAAATCTACAACCCACATAATGTTTTAAAACCCTTTACAAGTAGCAACGCAATTGGTTACTCACCCCTCACCTCAATTTGGTATGTTTTGTGAAATCACAAACTTATCTCCTTGCTTCCCTCATTGTTACATTTCCTCCCATCTGTTGGTTTCATCACTTTTATCATTCATCTTGGTGGGCCTTTCATTATGTTGTCTCATCATGTTATGTATGTTTCTATGTATGTTGTTATGTATGTTTTTATGCATTTTTTAATGTACATAGGTGCATTTTGTCGGGAGATTAGCTGCATCTGTAGAGGGTTTTACAATATTGTGTGGGTTGGAGGTTTCATAAATCATGCATTCACCTTCCACCATGTTTTCCAACTTGCAATCATTTAGAGTTTTAATGGTTGTTGGAAAATAGTGGGTGTTTATAAAATGGTTCCTTTCATTGCATTCCTACTACCTAATTAACAAAATATTTTCAAGACATTCATCCCCATGCTCTCCACCATGTAACTTTGAATGTACAAAATGAAATAAATGGAAAACCACATTGTGTTTTCCAACATGCAAATTATATTCTGCATTTATTTTTAAATCACATGAGGAAATTAAATTGTAACTTTTTGTGAAGTAAGAGTTGCTATAAATTGTGAAGGTGAATGAACTTCATTACATTCTTACTATCTACAAAATTTAGGGTTTTCATTTGAAGCATGTTTTCTATATATAGTTGCATGTTGGAAAATAGTATGTGTTATGAAACCTTTAACCCAAATACTATTCTCAGCTTTAAGAGTGTCTTTTTTATTAGAGAATGCGAATGTTCTTTTTTTTAATAAGTTGTTTACAAAAAATTTCTACCTTTTCACATAGGACTCTCATGTCTCCATCCAACTAATTCTCTTTTCTACACTAACATCCTATTTTTCCTTTTTTTCCTGTTATGTATATTTCTATGTATGTTTTTGTGCATTTTTTTATGCATTTTTATATGTAAATAGGTTTGTTTTGTTGGCAGATTAGCTACTATTTTTTGGTCAATCAAGGTGATCACCAAGGTTTTTGTTGACTTGTTAACCTTTATTCTTGCAATAATCTATATTTTTTTAGTCGTCTGTACAAGTAATGGTTCACTTTACAATATCATTGAACAATGGTTATGGTACCAATATGCCATTTAGGTGTTCATTGAGAGACACAAGATATAAGTAGAAGTTTGATAGTGGTACATGGTATCCTTATTATCTCTCTTCTATGCCCTTATTGATTATTGCAAGTTATGGCCTCTTTCATATGTCACTAGAGATGAGTTTTTTTATATATTTGAATGAATGTTTAGTGCTTCACAATTCCTACAGAATGGCAAAATGGAAGATATAATTGTTGATATATATTACTAGTGTTAGCGATAGGTTAAATTGGAAATCAAATTTCCATTGTATAGTTTAATATTTTTGTTTATTATATGTACAAGCTATAATTTTTGTACTCACCACAACATATGATCTGATAATGGTGAAATTCAAAATAAAAATAATTCTTTGTAGCAAAAAATGTCTCTAATTTGTCAATTTAATCTATTGCTAACACTTTTCTTCCTTCCAGGGGGTTGATACATTTGAGAAAACAAAATTGAATAAAGCAAGGGTAGGTGGATCGAGAAGGATGCTTTAGGAGACGTGAAGCTTCTGCACTAAATATAGGTGATTCTAGCTATCATAGCTTGAATTGCAAGTGTACTGGTTAGTTTAATTTCCAAAATTTATTTTGCATTTAGAAGTTATGAGTTATTTATAGATTAGATGGTTATTGTGGTGAGTGCAAAGAATTTCTAGTTTAATTTAAAAAAAAAAATGTTACATTATTGTGTGCCTATTATATCCCAAAGTCTTACATGAAGGATGTTTCCTCCTTGAAGTGTGAGTGGTACATGGGAAATGCTCAAAACATCAGTGAACAATAATACCACATCCTTTTAATTATCCCTTTACACAAAAACACATAAACATATCTACGTTTCAAATGAAAAACCCTTTACACAAAGAAAACCCTTTATTTTCACGTCAATGAAAACCCATTTTCACAATGATAGCCATTGAATTCTTCATAGTTCCTAGGAAGAATGGAAAAATGGAATAAATTTCTGACATATATACATTCTTGCTAGCTAGCTGCCCATGCTTGTCAAATGCATTTTGGTAGGGAGATTTTCCTCTCTTGTTTCACCTCTAAATGTCTGCAACTCCCTTCTGCACTCTGCAACAACCTCTAAACTGCAAATGTAAAAAATGGCAATGTTTCGAGATTTTTTTCCATTGCTTTTTTTTTTTTGAAATAGTTGCCAACCACACGGTACTTTTTCAGTGATGGGACATGTGATGTCATTCGATTAACCATCCATCAATGCACTCCATTAAGTCTTTCCATCGATGTGTTTTGTCCATTGAATGGGATGGGGGATGGGGTGTTATGTTATAATGTTATATTCATAGGTGATTTTTGTCTAGAGTTTAGCTTCTCCCCTAACAGTGTTGTTAGGTCAATTTTCTCGTCGATTTGAATGATGCTAGTGTTCTTTTCCTTGTGGGATAATTTATTCGTTCATAGTAGGTGGGAAGGGGAGTTGACATGATTAAGACATGTGTTTTAAATTGTAACAAGTACTGTTATTGGAAAACACTCTGTGCTATTGGTTTTCTAATTTTGTAGGTTAAAAGTGAAAGGTTTGAGAGTAGGGGTAGAGTTGTAGGTGGGGGAGAGAAAAAACCAATGGAATTGAGGTGAGGGATTTGTAATCAATTGGGTTGTCACTTATAAATGGTTTTAAAACATTGTGTGGGTTGCATATTTAGAAAAACGAGTGTTTTTCAACCTAATATTTAACACAATAGTAGTTATGAATGTCTTGAAAATATTTTATTATTTAGACCATATGAATGCAATGAAAGGCACTATTTTTGAAACACCTAGTGTTTCCCAACAACCATTAATAGTTTGTATGATTGCAGGTTGGAAAACACAATGGGATGTGAGTGTATGATTTATGAAACCTTTAACCCACACAATGTTGTAAAAAAATCTATGGACACAACTAATCTCCCGAGAAAACACACCTATGGTACATACAAAAATGTATAAAAACTTACATAACAACATACATAACATGATGGGATGACATATTAGTGTGTTTTCTACAGCGATATGTTTTTTAAGAGAGTTGTTGCATCCATAAAGGGGATGACATAGTGCGAGGCTTGCCAAGATTGATGATAAAAGTGACAAAAATGGTAGACTGGAGGAAATGTCATGAAGAGGGAAGTAAGGAGATAATGACATCATTAGCTCATTTTTCATGACTAACCAATTGTGTTGTTATGTCTAGAGGGTTTTACAACACTCTATGGGTTGCAAGTATCTTAACACCTGATGCTTTCCAATTTTAGACAAGCGTAATGCCACTTAAATGATTTTGATTCTCAAGATCATCGTGAAGTGTGAGTGAAATGCATATGCATTCGAATGACAAGAATTTGTAAAGAAGATTACAAAAAAAAAAAAAAACACGAATTATTTTTAGTCCTCAAAGGCAATAAATGATTTATTTTTATAGCACCAAATTTGAGTGTGAAAGTTGATTGTTCAATTTTAGACCAAAATCAAAATTCTAGTAAGTACCTAAGATTCAATTTTAACCAACTTGACAAAGCTTGAGTTGTGGGTTAAATTCCAAATTGAATCTAGTTGGTCCTAGGAAATGAATTACAAATATTAAATCCCAAGATTATCACAAAGAGCATTAAAAAATGCTTTTTAAGACTTCAAATTTTCATCCTCCCCTACTTCTTGCAAATGCGATGTTGCATTGAAAATGTGGCACTCTGGAATTATCAAATGTAGCACTGAAAAACACATGTGGTGCTTTGGTGAATGCAAAAGTGGTGCTCTGTAGAAACAAAGAGTATGAATGCGATGCTATTACAAAAGTGGTACTCTGTGGAAAGAATGTAAGAAATAAATAAGAGAGTGCATATTCAGTGTTGAATCAAAAGCAGTGTGACAGAAGCATGCAAATGTGGCACGACATCACAAATACAACACTGTATGACAAAAGCGGTGCTTTGCAACATCACATTTGTAGAAAGGCACCGTCATGTTCTTGTACTTATAAAAAATAGGAAAATCAACTAAAATTGAACATGTTAAGTTGATTAGCCATCCTTCTAGCACCAAAATGTGTACACCAAACCTACACAAGCTAACAAGAGATCATCAAACAAGAGTCAAACATGTTAGAAAGATGAATCTACTGTTCCCTATGAAACTGTTTAACCAAAATCACTAGAAAACATAAAAATAACAAGAAACCAAAAATATAAAGCATGTAATCTAAATAAAACTAGCTAGCCTCCATCCCATAGGGGGAGTAGTGCTCATTTGATGTGGAAAGAAGCCCTTTCCCAATCCATTTGATTAGTTTTATGAAGTGTAGATGATCTAAGTGTAAAATTGCCTATAATCTAGCTAAATTGCTTGAAAGTGATGAAAAGATATGGAGTGAAATTGCTTATAATGATAATGCTCTGAGTTGTGGATGAAAATGGATTTGATAAAGCCAATTTCCCTCAAAGATAGTGATAGAAATTTGATGATTGATGGATGAAATGAGCATAATAACTTTGCATGGATTGTGGATGCATATTGTGAAAAGAATGCTTCTATTTATAGAAGCCAAGGTTGAAGAATGAGAGGATTTGATGAATATGGGATAAACTAAGAGCAAATGAGAATGTGACAAGTGTCACAATTATATTGGATGAGGGTGGAGCACATTTTGTGAAATGTGTGAGTGGAGGAGGAGGGAAGAAAAGTAAATATTGATGGTTGATAATTTGAAAATGGTGTAAGAGGAATTGAATGAGATTTGAGAGGATGTAAGAGAATTTATTGCATTTGTAAGAGGATTTATTGTGGATGTGAAAGGTTTTTGAAACGTTTAGAGGGAAAATGAATGAAAGGTTGTTGAGAGGAATATTTTGTTGGACCCTAAAATTTCATGCAAAATTATTTCAAAATTTTAGGTTCCCATGATGAAAATTTGATTTTAGCACTCAAAAATACAATTGAAAAATCTACTCAAAAGACCCACTTCGAAAAATCACATAATGAAGCTAGTGTAATTTCACACAAAATCACTTTGCAGATGCATTCATCAACCACTCTACCAAATTTTAGCTCCTTATGATCTAATTTTCCAAGGTTTCAAAAGGCCAAGTTGAAGGGTTCTGGGAAGGTCTGACGTTTACACAGTGTTAAATCTGCTAAAATGACCAATTTTGGAGAAAAATATAAGCAACTGAAAGAGTTTCATTACAAACCAATTGTTGTATCAGATTCTCCCCACCAAAATCTACCTCCATGCCAATTTTTAGGGCTTCAGGACATCATTTGGTATTTTTTCAAAATCAATTCCAAATGGATTTTACCCAGTTTGAACACTACATTTCTAGGACAACAGCAAAAAGGTCAACTTTGATGCTTGGTATTTTGTGAAAAAAACAAAATGATGAAAAATCTCCTTGCACACATGTTGACTATGCCTAAATAAGCCAATATCCAAAGTTATAGCTTCTCAGAATCACATTTGATATTTTTTCAAAAAGAGCAAGTGATGGGTTTCAACTAAACTTGGTAGTGTCAGTTTTGTAGAAAATGTCGGATATGCAACTTGGAACGTTGGCAGTTTGTAAACTTGATAAATTCATACCAATTTGTCTTGTAATCAAACTCCCCTACTGTCAATCAATGCTTTGGTGCATTTTTGTGGCTCAAGGAGAAGTTTTGATCAATTTTCCAAGGCAATTCTGGAAGCTACTTGACCTATTTTGATCACAAAGTGTCAGGAAGCAAAGTTTTGTAAATACCCAGTGTAAGTTTAAGAGGCATTTCAGATATTTGATTAAATAATTGCAAGTAGGTTCAAGTAAAGTAACATTGAAGGAAGGGCAAGGAAACAAGAACAAATGTAGACTATTGTTACAAGTTTAGGAAGGCTTTTTCAAACAAAAGATAGCATCAAGGAAAGGAGGGAAACTTAGATCTCATTATTGTCTTAAAGAAGTTTTGTTTACCCATCACCTACATTGATAGGGACAATAAGATAAGTGTGACAGTGTGTAACAATCAAATATCAAAAGTGGGGTGAGGAGGGCCAAAGGGAAGGATTCTAAAGGAGATCACACGCAAACCTTGAAAGACAATAAGAGAGGAGCATAAAATAAAATATGAATAAACATATGCAAAATGTTTTTAGCAGAAAAATAGAGAAATATGTGACAATTTCCGGTGTTGTTATGACATTCATTCTTCTTATGCCAGAAGAACTATGTTTGGTGTACTCCTCAAGTGCCTATGTCATGGAGTCCTCTATTGATTTAAAATAGTGCTATAGGATTTTAAGGACTTAAGACAAAATAAATATCATAAAGGTTTCTTTGATGTTGTGTTAATATTGGAAGGACCATTGTTCATAGTTGCTAAAGAGGTCACAATTCATGAAGGGATCTTGCAGACATTTATTGTGCCCAAATGAGAGCTACATTGGGGTTCTTCATTTTGAGCAGATGATTTAGAGTTGGCACAACAAACTTTTATGAAGGCATTAAAAAATAGCATTTGGGTTGAATTCATAGATAAAATGCCTCGGTGCCAATTCTGTAGTTTTCTCTGTGCGCTTTAAGGAGATGGAATTCCTCCATCGACTAGAAAAAGGATAACATCGAGTTCAAGCTCCCCGATTATGCGAAGCATATTTACTTCATGCAGCCATGATTCAGGATCAGAATGCGATCCTATTAAACTTAAAATTGTTTAGGGATGTGCTTAAGGTGAATAAAACTCATCAAATGCTTTGCTACATAGCGTGGGAATTAGTATTGATCTTTGAAAGCACCGAAATCTTAGCTTGGCATGAATGAGAAAGGAAAGACTCTTCCAATCAAAGGTTGTAGGTAAGCTTTTACAATAGGTGATGTGAAAATAAGATTGAAATAAAGAAAGTAGTGAACAGATCGAAACAACTTTGGAACGGAAAATGATAAGCTAAAACCCTAATTTGACAAAGAGGGTAATGTTTTTCATCGACGAGAGACATGATATTGGCGGACACTACTTAAATTCTCCTCGATGCTTTGAGTCACATCGATGTAATGAATGCATATTTTTGAATAAAGTGTGATTTCAGTGGGAAGATAATCCATGAAGTTTTGTATTGGAAGCATTGGGAAACTCAACATTTATAATGATGAGTAGGCATCTCAAAAGAAAAAAATGAATGGAGTCCTACCGAGGGATGGTCTCACACCGAAGGCAATATTAGAGAGATTTTTCAAAGTCACGCTGAAATGCTGGAGTTCGGTATAACTGTAAATTCCAAACAATGGAGAAAGGGCATCTCATTGAAGTGTTAGGCCACACCGAAGTGGAAGGCATGATTGGTCATCGTTGAGACTTTACTTATCTCCAAAACACTTGCAAAAGTGTATTCTGTCATCGATAAACACAGGTGCCATTTCTAAAGCAATGATTATTCCATCTCTTACATTTTGTGTGGTCAAATTGGGGCAATCGAAGATAATGATCAAAGCCATTATGGATGATTTCATCCAACTTTAGCTGCATTCCCAATATATATGAAACTGAAAATGTGACAAATGGACTCTAGAATAGGGATTGTTAAACAAATTTGATGGACATTATGCCTTGAGTGAGCACGCCTGACTGATGAAAGGTTATCTTATGACTACAATGGCGTCAAACAAAAACAATGGTATTTGAAGAAGCTGGCAAAACATGGGAAAGGCCATAGGATACTGCATCGAATTCATGCACATTTTATGCTGGAAAAAGTCACACCTCCATCTTCAGCTCATGTCCGTTGAAGTTAAAGGCTCTATTTCACAACACATACTGTGAATTAATTTTTTTTAAAAGATAGCATGTACAGCCAGATCAATTATTAGAAGTGATGGGATAAGAACTAAAATTCGTTCTTGATCACCGTGGTTGCAAGGTAGAAGGGTGGAAAGGAACTCGTTGAATGGTAATTACATTTTTGGTAGCCTAATCTTCATAAAATGTCCATCAAGGAGCATAGAATAAAGTGTGTCATAGTGCAATTTAATCTTTATTGGAAATTCCCATTATGATAAATGAGAGAAATAGCTTGGGAAATGTTTATATCAATACACAGAATAAAAGGCTTGAATGCGCTTTAAAGTGATTTGGCAAAATGGATCGGTGCAATTTGAGGAAATATGAAAGTCATTTAATGCATTTTTTGAGACTGCTTGAGAAATCACCCTCTCTCTCACATTGAAGAAACATACAATCTTGTTAAAAGATAATCGGGCCTCGTACATTTGAGATGGCCATCCTACAAGTACAGATTATAGGACTTGCAACTTCCATTGGAATTCCAATAGGAAGTGTTGAAAAGTAAAGAAGGCCGCATCATAACAATAGACTACATTCATTCTTTCCTTGATCGAATGACTTCTTATTATGCTGGATATTTTCTTCATATGTGGAGATGAGTGGAAATTCATCATACTTGGAGGAGCCATAGCTCTTGTGTGTGGGCTCGATAGAGGGATCCCTATAGTGATTGAAACAAAGAATTGCATCGCCGCAGAAAGACTAAGCAGAAACCCTAAGGCTATGTACAATGAATGAGCAAGGAATAAACTCATCGGAGAGACATACATTGTTAGAGAAGGTTCCTCAAGTCTTTCTGATTATGAAGGTTATTCCGATGAGAATTTTTCATGAAGAGTCTCACCGATAGCCCAAAAAAAAAAAGGTGACGATGGAAAGGTAAATTAATATTTTATTAAAAGTTCAAAATTCTGGTGTGGCGGTAAGGGGGATATAATATTATATGGTAAATATTTCCACATTTATTTTATCAAAATGGGAAAAGATATAGGGGAAATGCAAGATGACATATTTTACCAAGGGAAAGATAATTATTTCACATGAAATAATGTCTTAATTCTTTATGGAGGAATTGAAAGACAACTTAAAGCTTTGTAATGGTTAATTATTTTTTGAAGAAATATTTTGATATCAGGTAAAGATGTGAAAATTAAATATAAAGTAAAATGCTTTCACCATGAGGGAAAAAGTTTTCACCAAAGGAGTGATAGAGTGTGTAATTATTTAATTGGTGAGGAGTGAAGATTTCCAGCAAAGGAAAGATTTGATAACCACTAAAATTAATTTCATGGAGATAATGAAGATTAACATATTTTAATTTTCCAAAGGCCCAATTAATTAAAATAAAGTGAAGTGTTGCAACCAAAGAGTGAGTAAAGGGCCATAACCCTAGAAAATATAATGTATATATGCTAGATGAAATAAAATGAGGAAGGCATGAGAATTAGAATAAGGTTAGGAACTCATTAGGTACGTAGTTGGATAGGTTGAACAGTTGCTGAAATAAAATATCAGGATGTATATTGCAATTTTTTTTTGAAATATACGATTATTTGGTTGTCTCCAACTTAATACTTTCTTTATGATTTAAATTGGTGTATCAAGGATATATTCAATTTATCAAGGCACATTTATTGTTCTTGTGTGGTGGGATTAATTGGTTTCTTTAAAAGAATTAAAATCCTTCCAGTTAATCACAGTAATCTAGAATTGTTATTTGGATTGATAAGAAGAGCCATATAATTGATAAAATTATCACACTATCTCCAATTTGGTTCTATCTTGGTATTCAAATAAGAAGTATTTGATTTTTTAGGGTACACTTGCAGCTTTTGTGTGATTCAATTAACTGGTTCCTTCAAGGAAGGATTAAAACTTCCTAGACTAATTAATCACATTAACTTGGTAAGAGTCATTTGGATCGTTAAGAAGAGTCTGTTAGTTACATTCTTGCACGTTTATATAAAGTATAGACAAACATAAGTGCCAAACAATTAGAACTATAGCCAGTTGGTAAATCACATATCATTCACCTCTTGACCCCATTAACCCAACAAAAGTAGGCACTAGTCATACCAATTCCATTTTAGAATTTTATAAAATCTTATCCATATATTCACATTTCAAATTTTAGTAGTAGTTAGTAAGCTCTCATCTATCCCACACTATTTTCCATTGTGGATAGATTCATAAATTCAATTAATTCAGACAAGTCTAAGTCTGCTTGAGCAATCAAGGTCAACCCACCTAGGTCTAGCAGAGTCTGAAGTGCAGGGATTCATCAACTTAATAGGTTAGCTCCATTCATTGGTTCAAAAACATTGCAAGTCTTATCATAGAGCCCGACGTCCTCTTAGGATTTGTAACCTACATTTTTGAGATCCAATATATTCCTTGGAATATGCCTTGGTGAGGGAAAATAGATGAATTAAATAATTAATTGAAATTATTTTCATGTGCATCCTGGTTAGTTAGCCATGAGTTGATTTAAATCTCTAGGAGTTAAAAGTTGGAGGAATTGATAATGATGATTAGAAAAATGATTTAGGATTAATTAATCCAAAATTAATTAATTGGAGTGAATTAGGAGATGTGACATTTGATTTGATTGATTTTAATCAAATGAGAGGATTAAGAGAGGATTTAATTAAATAAGATGAATAATTACTTAGAAGGGTGAATTAATCCAATAAATTTAATTATTTGATTAATACCTAAATTTACTAAATTTAATTAAAGAATGTTGATCATTCAATTAATTGATGAATTTGAAGTGATTTAGGAAAAAATAGTGTTAGTTGATCGAAATCAAATGCATAGTATCAATCGGGACTTTTTCGGTGTCTGCACAAAGTAGTAAAATAGTTCATGTTCTTCTCGATAAGGCATTGTTGGTTGTTTTTGTGTGGCATGCAGTAATAGTTTGCACTATTTTCCATAAGGCATTGGTGATTGTTAACCTGTGGATTTAGCAATACTATTTCATGTGTGGTTCTCATATATTGGCAATTGTTGGAAAGGAATTAAATAGAACCTATATTTATACTTTTCAAAGGATAGTTGTTATTTGGCTAGGCCTCAATAAGGCTTTCTTAGAATGAAAGGTTGTATATTAAGTGTGAGATGAAACATTGGTCTCACCATTGATTATAGTTGCAGACTAACATACATTTTCCACTAGTGTAATCAATGGTAATATTAATGTTTTTTATTACACTTAATATAATACATGTGGAAAATGCATATACACACATACATATAAAAATTCAAATCTACATGCATATACACATACAAATGCATTAAAAACATGAATATCTACACACATATGTATCAAGATGTTGTATGCACTCAAAAAATTCAATTGCATGCATATGTAGATGTATAAATGCATACAAACATGTCCATAAGAACAAATGCAAATACTGATACATGTGTTGAATAGGGTGATTGAACTTGTACCTTTACAAAATCTCATCATCTTGTCTCACAACTCTGATAGTAGGTAAAGCCATAGAACGACACCCAACAATTCCTGATCAAAAATTGCATAGACATTTGTTATGTTTTTTGAGGTTTAAAATGGCAGGTGTTATTACAACCATTGCCACTACATGGAAACCATACAATAATTAATTTTGATGCTAGGATGGTGAACTTCTATGAAGGTACAAGTTCACTCATCCATTGTCAAGCTTCTATGAAAGTGGTTGGAGGTTATTTTGTGTTTTTTGCATTTGGCGATGGTTTCAAAAGCAATACAAAAGTCTTGGCTTTGATGAGTTTTCCCCAAAAATGAAACACAACAAAAGAAGGGATGCTCTCCACCCTACCATATTGGGTAATGGAGCCTCATAGGCTCTCACCAAACCCTTGAGAAAGAATATACAATTTCCACCACTGTGATCATTGGTAAAACCAATGTTTCTTATTGCACTTAATATAGAAACAATCAACACCACACATAAACCATAAATGAAAGAATATTAGTTTCAATAGTGTCGTAGATGACAATAGAATTCATAGTAAATCACCACAAAATGTGAACCATAAATGAAACAATATTGGTTTCAATAGTGACCTAGATGAAAAAACTCACAAAACAGAAGAATTCACAGTAACAAACCCATGCAAAAAAAACAAAATAACTATGAACATGGAAAAATTCTTTTTTCAAATGTACCTTATCAAAAGTGAAACAATATAGCCAAAGCTAGAGAATAATAATCAACAGTTCCTTATGGAAAACAACATAAACTACATAACATTAACTATTTTATTGTGTTGCAACCATCACCACAAAACAACAAATACATACATATCTACACATAGGGAATGATAATTTGTATTTTAAATGTTATATGGAACATATATGTAACCATTGATTGTAGTGATAAACAATGCCTTGTTTTGTTGTGTTTCATTTTATTTCCCCTATGTGTAGATATGTATGTATGTCATAGTAGATGCAAACAACATTGATACATACTGAGACATTCTTGGAATGATAAGCTATATTTTAAGTATTATATGGAACATTGATGCCACCATTGATTGTAGTGATGGACAATGTATTTCCCCTATGTGAAAATGTGTATGTCATAGTAGATGCAAACAACATTGATACATATTGATCCCTATGTTTATTATGTTGGGACATTCTTGGAATGATAAGCTATATTTTAAGTGTTATATGGAACATTGATGTCACCATTGATCGCAATGATGGACAATGTATGTTCTTGTTTGGTTGTTTTGCAAGAACATAGACATTTTTTAAATGCTCTACAAACGGTTTTCCAAATGTGTCTCTTCTTGCTTACTTTATTTTAGCTACATTCTTTGTCTAGCCACTATAGAAAGCCAAAAAAAATGTTTTAGAGGAAAAAAAAATAGAAAACAAAAGAATTCACAATAAAAAACCCATGCAAAAGAAAATACAAAATGGGTTGTGTGCTGCATATGAATATTTCCTGTATATAATTATTTTTTCTGCATCTAATTTCACATACGTAGATATCTACATATAGGAAAAATAAAATTAGTGGCAAGAGAAGACAACTTTCTCTCCATATTTCTATAGTTTGGTAAGAGCCTATGACACTCCATGACCCAATATGGCTGGGTGGATAGCATGCATTTTTTTGTTGTGTTTCATTTTATTTTCCTATGTGTGGATATGTATATATACATGTCAAAGTAGATGTAAACAACATTCATATATATTCTTCCCTATGTTTATTCTATTGGGAAAATAGTTGTTATTTGTTTGAACCTCAATAGGGAATTCTTGGAATGATAAACTATATATTAAGTGTTATATGAAACATTGAAGCCTTTTTTTATTATTTTTTCCCCTCATATTGTTAATGTCTCTACAGAAAATTTGAAACATAGAAAATTTGAAACAATTTTTTTGGAATGATAAACTACATATTAAGTGTTATATGAAACATTGAATCCTTTTATTTATTATTTCCTTTCCCTCATATTGTTAATGTCTCTACAAAATATTTGAGACATAATTTTTTGTTTTGAAGATCTTTATGGTTATTGTTTTATTGGTGTTCTATATTTCTTGTATGTGTTTTGGTCGGGCTTCTTGTCAGCCTTTGTTGCTTTAATTGAACATTCAACCCTCATGTTGTTGTGGCATAGAGCTCATAGTCAACCACTAGCATTGCAACTCTTAGCTTTTTAAAGATCACCCCCAGTAATGTCGGTGGACTCTGGCTCTCCCTAGGCTGTTGAACAACCCTCAAGCACCAATCCCATAAGTCTATTCCTTGTTTCCTTTTTGCTACTTATAATTGTATCAGCTATTTTCCATGTGCATCCAATGATTTGTGAATATGCTTCATTTGAATTAACAGTCCTTGTAATATATAGTCTAACTAATTTATATTTGATCTCTTTATGTTTCCTTTTCCTATTGGTTTGCCAGCCATTTGGGAGTGGCATGTGTTAGAAAAAAAAGGGTTGCAGTTTTGAGATGTGTCAACATTGATATGTTCTTCCTTGTTTATATTCAATGTAAAATATAATATTGTTTTCTTCTTGCTCGCCCTTTCCCTCCTTTCATATTTATCTATTATATGCAATTTTGAATTCGTTGTGATCTTGTAACCATGTATAATTATCTGTGTCTACATATCTGATACCAATAAATGATTCATTTTGTGCTACCTCTTTCCACCACTTTTACTTCTAGAGTCATGTCGTAGTCTTGAACATCTCATTGCTTTGGCTTAGTTGACCAAAACTACCTTGTAGGATTAAAGTGTATGACCAGCCTTGACAAGGCATGTGATCCGATCTATTGATGCTAGAGATGTTGTCCCATCTCCGATTCTTCAACTTATGTCTTTTTAGAAAATAGGTGGCAATTAAATCTTGGTTGGCCATTACAAAGTTGTCCTCTATGATGGAACCCACATGTATCTATAGGAACTTTTCCTACAAAATACAATGACCTTTTGTTTGTAGGGGCATTGAAAATAGGTTCCATCTTGTGCTTGACAAACTATGTGTGTAGGAAGTTGTGGGAATCAAGGTTGGTTTTTTTTTTCACTGCTTGTACTGGTTGTATTCTTTCATGTTTGTGGGGATTACCTTTTTTAATATTTGATCTTGGTCTGGTTCCATGGAAATTTTTATATTGTCCTTAGATGTCAAAATTTTAGATTGTCAGTTAATTGGAACACCTAGATATCTGTTTAAAGATCAAGAAGAAAAAATGGTAGGCTCGAAGTCACCTTCCCCAGCCAAATGAGCTTCAAAATTTGGGATTCATACATCCCCAACACAACATAGTACTCCTTCAAATATTATTCCTATGAAACGCCTGAATATTTACCAAACTAGATGGACAATAAAAGGTCGGGTGACAACTAAAAGGGATATGTACCATTACAATAAACAAGGATGTGAGGGCCAAGTATTCAGCTTTGACATTATTGAAAATGAGGGAACAAAAATACAAATCAGTTGCTTTAATGACATAGTAGAATTGCATTATGATAGGGTTCAGTTGGGCCGCACTTATTGTGTGTCAAAAGGCTCGGTCAAACAAGTAGATAAGAAATTTAATAAGTTGAACAACCACATGGAAATTATTTTGGATCAAAACTCAATATTAAATTGTATAATGATGAGACCTTTGTGCCGGAAAAAGTATTTAAATTCATCCCAATAAATGAAATCGCAAACTGTAGCAATAACACTTTGATTGATATTATTGGGGTTGTGGTGCATGTAGGAAAAGTATCAAACATTCAAAGAAAGGATCAATTTGAAACAATTTGAAGAACTATGAAACTTAATGATTTGTCATCCTCTTGCATTGAAATTAATTTGTGGGGCCCAAATTGGGAAGCAAAGGGTTGGGAGTTGAAAAGATTGTGCATTCATGGTGTTGTTGTCATACTTGTTGGAAATGGTCATGTTGGATATTTCAATGGATTTTTTTTTAATACATCTGCAGGGATTGTTCTATACATAAATCCTGACATCCCAGAAGCACAGACCTTGATGCAATGAGGACATGTTGAGACACCTTCTATTGAGCCCTCCCAAATAGTTCCTTGAAAGGTTGCTTTGGCCAATAGTAGAGTCACTATTGGATATATCTTGGATCATTGTCTTTCCTTGCCAAAAACTTTGAAGGCTACTTTCAAGGCAATAATGAAATATATTAAAAATGATGCATTTTGTTATGTTGCATGTCCCTTGCAGGCCAATGGCATAAAATGCAAGAAAATGTGTGAAGATTTTTCCAATAATATGTGGTACTGCCCTAAATGCCATAAAACCATGCCAGATTGTGACTTCTAGTATTTGTTGTAGCTAAAGATGGAAAAACCACACAGGTAAGATTTGGGCTACTGCTTTTGATGAGGCTAAACCAAGCATATTGTAGATGTCAATAAAAGAGCTTTATATGTTTCAATATGAGTCTTCTATTGTAACGAATACTCAATCTGTCATCAATGGTTTCATCTACGCTTCTTTTGTTTTCACTATTCTTATTAAAACTCAAACCTATAATTTAGAAACAAGGCTTAAAACAACAATATTCAAAGTTGCAAGAATTAACTTTGAACTCGAGTGTAAGCTATTGCTCTCAAATTTGTATGCAATATCCTCTACGAGGGAAGACTCTGCAAAGATAATAGTGGTACTGCCCTAAATACCAGACAACCATGCCTGATTGTGACTTTGGATATTTGTTGTAGTTTGCATTGACTAGACATCTACTTCCCTTTCCTTTTTTGGTATGCTTGTCACATAGAAAGACCTTTGCTTTCTGATCCTATTGCTTTGTTGCTTGTAGAACTGGTTATATAATAGGACAATGCACTATAACTTATAATGTTTCACAAAAAAGATACATTTCTTTTGTTTTGTATTGTTTATGTTGCTTATAGTTTTGTTTCACTTTCAATTTATGTTCCTCATTTTATTTTATGGTGTTTGGTTATAAACTTATGTTTCCCTATTCAACACATGTATCATTATTTATAGCTATTCTTATATATACTTGTGGACATGGTTGTATACATGTATACATCTATGTATGCATATACATAAACATATATGCATGTAATTGAATTTTCTGAGTGCATACAACCTCTTGATACATATTTGTGTAGAAATATGTGTCTATAATGCATTTGTATGTGTATATACATGCAAATTTGAATTTTTATATGTATGTGTGAGTGTGTATGTGTGTATATGCATTTTCCACATGTATCTAAGAGGTCATGTGTTTATCTATATATAGATATGTCCAGTTTTTAATATCAGTATAATTATTTTCTTATTTTCTGTTTCAATTGACACATGCTTTTATCTCTCCACAATTGTTATTGACTATAGTGTTGGCTCTATTGAATCCATAGTTATTCTGCATTTGATCATTGCACATGGTTAAAAAGTAGAGTGTAATAAATAAAAATTCATCTCATTTCTTTGGTTTTAATATTCTTGTGTTGGTTGAGTGTAGAATATTCTATATATGTGCTTTATAATCTTCTCATGCTACTTAAATGTGGTCCTACCTCTGCATTCATAAAGCCATGTCACATATGGTTATCTTTCATTTTATTAGAGTTGCATAGAACTTCATTTTTGTTATAATATTTACTATGTAACATTCAATGATGACTGATTTTTCTTGAGTCCAGGTAATTAAAATCCATCATTTCACATGATTAAAATACAAAATGTAATCAAAATATTATCATTTGATTTCTATGGTTTTAATCTTCTTCTATTGCCTTAGTGTAGAATATTCTCATATATGTCCTTTATAATATTCTAATGCTACTTAAATGTTCTCTGTACTGCTTTGGAATGTCCATTCATAAATTCATGTTGCATATGGATATCATATGGTTCTCGGCTATAATGTATGTTCCCTTGAACCCATACTTATTTCAATCTCATTGACTATGTTTTTAATCTTTTAATGCCCGTTGAATGCTGAATATATTGGTTCTGGCTCTCCATTCTTAAAGCCATGTCACATAGATGTATCTAAATGAAGATGCATACAACACACATATATATCTGCATTTATACTTGTTGATACATGTAATTACATTTAAACTTATACATATATATATATTCTCACATGCATTGACAAGTATAGGTGTGGATATCTATGTATGTTGTGCAGCTCAAGCTATAGCCTAACACTGAACAATGCCTTATTTAAAATAACATAAACTCCTCAATTACTTTGGTAAGTTTTAAATGCAAGCTATTATTGTAACCATCACAAATATATGGAACCCATACATGAAACAATGTTGTCATGAAAAGCTATGCCAAGTGATGTTTATTTCCTCTACTCAGGAAACATACATATATATCTAGATTTAAACTTATCTATATTTGTTCTCACATGAATTGAAAAGTTTAGGTGTCGATATCTATATATGTTGTTTACAAAAATACTTGTCATAGTGGTGGCTCATAATCTTGATAGCAGCTTAAGATACACAACAACAGTCAACAATTCCTTATTGAAAATAACATAAACTATTCAATTGCTTTGGTAACTTTAGAATGCTAAATATTATTGTGGCCATCAGCACTATATGGAAACCACACATGAAACAATGTTTCCATTCCATCCTATGCCAAGTGATGTTTATTTCCTTTTCTCTCATGTTTATTTCTCTATTGACAAGTCCACCTATGGATATATATGTGTGTTGTCTACATATAGATTTATATGCATATATATTTGTATAGATTTTTCTTTCTAAATGTATATGTGGAATATTTTATTTCTTTGCAACCATCACCACTACATGGAAACCATAAATGAAATAATATTTTTGAAGCTATTGAACAACAATCAACAATACGTATAAATGTGCATCTAACTTCATATATATATATATATATATATATATATATATATCAGTGTAGATTTTCTTTTGCAACTGCATATATATGTATTGCATGCATTGGATGCATATGTAGGAATATGTTGCTTGGAAATATATAGACACAAAAAGTATGTGTTTCTTTTGTTATGTTTCATTTTTTATTTTTCTGTGTGAAGATATGTATGTACATGTGAAATTAGATGTAGACAACATTCATATATACTCCTCCTCATGTTTATTGTTTTGGGAAGATAGTTATTATTTGATTTTTCCTCAAAAGGGTATTCTTACAATTATAGGCTTTATATTAAGCATAATAAGAAACATTGGTTTCACCATTCATCATAGTGGTGGAAAATGTATGTTCTTGCTCAAGGGGTTTGCTAAGAGCCTATGAGGCTCCATGACCCAATATGGTAGGGTGGAGAGTAGGCCTTCTTCTGTTGTGTTTCATTTTAATTTCACTATGTGTAGATATGTATGTTTGTGAAATTAGACACAAAAAACATTCATCCCTATGTGCAGATATGTATGCATGTGAAATTAGATGTAGACAAGTGATATTGCCATGCCAACCTATGCCAAGTGATTTTTATTTCCCAACCTCTGCCAAGTGATGTTTCCTTTGCTTTGGCAGCGATTTCAATATTGACAAGTCCACCTATGGATATATATGTCTATTGTCTACATATAACTTTAGATGCATATATATCTGTATAAATTTTTCTTTGTAAGCATATATGTGGACTATTTTATTGCTTTCCAACCATCACCACTACATGATAATCATAAATAAAATAATGTTTTTAAAGCTATTGAACAACAATCAACAATGCATATATATGTGTATCTAACTTCAGATACATATATATCAGTGTAGATTTTGTTTTACAACTGCATATATATGTATTGTATGTGTTGGATGCATATGTAGGAATATGTTGCTTGGAAATATATACACACAAAAAGTGTGTGTCTCTTTTTTTTTATTCATTTTTCTTTTCCTATGTGCATATATATGTATGTATGTGAAATTAGATGTAGACAACATTCATATACACTCCTCCCCATGTTTATTGTTATGGGAAGATAATTGCTATTTGTTTCATCCTCGAAAAGGAATTCTTACAATAATAGACTTTATATTAAGTGTAATAAGAAACATTGGTTTCACCATTGGTCACAGTGGTGGACAATGTATGTTCTTGCTCGGGGGTTTGGTGAGAGCCTATGAGACTCCATGACCCAATATGATAGGGTGGAGACTAGGCCTTCTTTTGTTGTGTTTCATTTTAATTTCCCTATATGCATATATGTATGTTTTCAAAATTAGAATGTATGGAAAACATTCATCCCTATGTGCAGATATGTATGTATGTGAAACTAGTTGTAGACAACATTCATATACACTCCTCCCCATGTTTATTGTTTTGGGTAGATAGTTGTTATTTGTTTCATCCTCAAAAAGGAATTCTTACAATAATACGCTTTATATTAAGTGTACAATAAGAAACATTGGTTTCACCATTGATCATAGTGGTGGACAATGTATGTTCTTGCTCAGAGGTTTGGTGAGAGTCTATGAGGCTCCATGACCCAATATGGTAGGGTGGAGAGTAGACCTTCTTTTGTTGTGTTTAATTTTACTTTCCTTATGTGCATATATGTATTTTTGTGAAATTAGATACAGACAACATTCATCCCTTTGTGTAGATATATATGTATGTGAAATCAGATGCAGACAACATTCATTTATACTCCTTTCTATGTTTCTTCTTTTCATAAGATAGTTGCTATTTTTTTTTGTAGACATATACTTAAACTTCTCCACAAAAAAAATTTACTACTTGGCGTGGCTTGGCCCTATGTCCATTTATCCAAAATTTTTGGAACATTTGACAAAAGAATGATTACATATGTTTCAATTCATAGCTGCAGTTTTCCTATTCAAGAGCAACATTTTGCATTTATTCAAATTGTTCTTGTTAACTAAAACATGTAGTACCTGTTCTTGTGTGAAGTAATTGTCTCAAGCTTAGGATTTTCAAGTTGTCTTTGTGAAAAAATAGGAAAAAAAACATCCAAAAAATGTGTGAAATTAGATGTAGCCAACATTCATATATAGTACCACCTATTATGCATGGAATGAATACAACACATATATACATACTTATAAAACAAAATATATGTTGATATATATGTTACAAACATCACCACTACATAGATACCATACAATAATTAATGTTGATAACAACCAGTATTTAATTATAAAAAACATTGAAATCACCTTTGATTACGCCGATGTAAAATGTATGTTAGTCTGTGACTATAATCAATGGTGAATAGTGCAAACTATTACCACGGGCCACACCAAAATAGCTACCATTGCCTTATCTAGAAGAACATGAAATATTTTATTACTTTGCAACCATCATCACCATAGAGAAACCATACAACAATTAATGATAATGCCAACTGACATTTAATTTTGCTGGCCTTCTCTATCGGCATGCCAAATGCTTTTAATATAAAAAAAGAAAAAAATCTACCACCTTTTTTCCGACCGGCTGTCGGACACCAGAAGGCTTAAAACTTAGGAACGATGACAAAATTTTTGGCCAAAGTGCACACAATAAGGGAAAACCAAAAAAATGGAGGTTTCATAATTTTGTCATTTGATTTTTATAGTTTTAATCTTCTTTTGTTGGCTGAGTGTAGAGTATATTACTACTGTATGTGAGTTCATAAAGTTATGTTGCATATGTCTATCTTTGATATTGCTATGGTTGCATAACTTAGAATGATAGACTCTATATTAAGTGCAATAAGAAACCCTTTGTAGATAATTTAAAAAATAGTCTATGTTCTTGCAAAACAACCAACCAAGAACATACATTGTCCATCACTATGATCAATGGTGGCATCAATGTTCCATATAACACTTAAAATACAACTTATCATTCCAAGAATTTCCTAACAAAATAAAAATAGGGATCATTATGTATCAATGTTGTTTGTATCTACTATGACATATATACATATCTGCACATAGAGGAAATACATTAACCGTCACTGCGATCAACCATGACATCACCAAGACTTTTGTATTGCTTTTGAAAGCATCACCTTGTGCAAAAAACATAAAATAACCTCCAATCACCTTCACAGAAGCTTGAAAATAGATGATCGAACTTGCACCTTCATAAAAGCTTGTCATCCTGGCATCAACATTAATTGTTGTATGGTTTCCATCTAGTGGCGATGGTTGTAATTACACCTACCATTTAAAGCCACATAAAACATAGTGAAATTTTGCACAATTTTTGATAAGGCATTGTTGGGTGTTGTTATGTGGCTTTACCTGCTACCATAGTTGTGAGCTAGGATGGTGAGCTTCTGTGAAGGTGCAATTTCAATCACCCTATTCAACACATGTATTAGTACATACATATATATAAGTTTCCATCCATGTAACGCCCCGCCTTGGTTACCGTTAAAACAAAGTGTAAAGAATGAAATTTCTCGAACACATTTTTTTTTAAGATATTTAATTTACACAATTGCCATAAGGTTTCCAAGATGACGTTACTTAATCCTAATAAATAAACTCCACACACTATCATAAACATAAGTACAAATATAATTTCATGAATGATCCAATTTACAATTATTATACAATTGTTTATCCTCATGTCAAGATTACAATAGGTGAGACTTCAATGAATCTCAATACACCAAAATGATAGTACAGTGAGAACGCTCTTATACAAGAGGTAAATTTACAAAGCAGATAGTAATCATATCATGACTGACATCCATATCCACATAAATGCTTCGCATCCACGGTCACGAACAAAGATGTAATTGGAAACAGCTGCAAGCATAGGATCATCTGCAAGAAAATCCAAGGAAGATAAAGCACGGTTTCTTCGCAACCACATGGAACCTGAAGGTCCACTCCCTCCATGTTAGGAGATAATGACAGGTCCACAAACAATGAAGACATAACATTATGTTTACGTGGTTTACAAATTCACATCACGACATAACAATAACAAATCATAGCAGATAAAATCTCAGTAGCAAATCACAACCAATAGAAATTTGAACACAAGGAACACCATCATGGTATAGACTAAGAGTGTCATCACACTGTTGGGATAGGTTACCCTGGTGAATCTTCCTAGACTACTGGCCCTCTCCAAGAGTTACCCTGGTAGCCTCTACCGATTCCTGGCCCCTATGTAGACTAATGTGGAGTCGTTTCATCTTTTGAGAAAACAAGATGATGACTAGCCATTCCAGGCCTTCTTATCCTTCTCTCAACCTAAACGAGTGTTAAGAAAGTAGGTGATGCAAACGTTTATCTAAATTAGTGTTTATTTCTACCCAACCCCTATTACATTAGTTAGGTTTTCACTGAATTACTCACCTACGTTAGGTTACCCAAACAATCTCTTTAGGATTTTGGCCCCTAACGCAAGCCACTCTTTCTATAACATGACTCAACATCACAAGATTAGGGGTAGCTTCCAAGAATAAAGATTAAATCCACAAATTTGTGCATCCCCCTACTTAAGACAAATCATAATCTCTTAAATATCTCAAAAGACAACAACATAATGTGTAAAACTTTACCCTCACAATAAAGATCATCATAATTGAGCAATAAAATCTTAGTGTAATAAACTTATCATTATAATTCTCACTTTTCTAGCCTCAGGAGACTAAACAACTCACAATCACATAATAAGATATTCAATTTTAAAAGTATCCTTGATACTAAATCATATTAAAAACATAGTACCGATCACAACCTCACTTACACCATTTATAAGCCTTACTAATATACATAAAACCGGCACATTAGTGCTTATCACACACTTATCTTCATACAACTTTAAGGACCTAAAACCATAAAAGATGCTCCTTTCACTATAGTCATGAAGTTTATTTAAAACCATATCCATGCATACACTATAGATATAATTAGGTAAACATATTTAAAAATAAAAACAAAGTAGACTCCATATTTTAATTTACAAATGTCCACATCATAAAGATTATACCTAAATAATCATATAAGTACGAATACATCAAATTAATTATGTAAGTTGTCCAAATAACAATTACATAAATAAGCATTCGATAATTTAAAAACTATTATATTCATTGGTCACGCAAAATTCTCAATAACATATGTTATCTTATGTAGCGACATTTCAGTTAGAGGAGAAAGGTAACATTTAAAATAAAATACAAAACTTAGACTTTAAGTTCCCCCTGCACAAAACTCATAAAAAGAAATGCAAGGAACTCGCAGTGAACATAAGTGTATATTCCACAAAGAATCAAGCAGATATTTTCTAGACAATGCATAACTCTCAGCACCTTAGTCGCCATGCATTACACTAACAGGATATACATGCAAAATCGAGAATACTCATAGCAGCAGATTAATCTAAAGTTTAGATAAATGCCAGTGAGGATTAGAAACAGCGCTCACCACAACGATTTAAAAGATGAAGCAGGGGAGCATACAGGTCATTGTTATTCATAGTTATGGACACAGCAAACTGGGCGCTTACGAAAGAATTAAAGAATACAGATCATATCAGTAACTGTGCTAGTGAAGAGATAGACGTGATACCAATTGGAAATTATATGCTTTGGCAAGGATTAACATGAGATCTTTTAGATCAAAAGATATACAGAAAACATCAAAAGAAAGAGTTTGTGCACAAACTCAAAACAATACTATTTTTCCAATGCCATTAAGTGACAAGTTCTCATTAAGTGTCAAAGGCAATACTAAGGCAGTTCCATAAGGTTTAGCAATATATAAGTCTCTAGATCTTCTATACACCAAACAAGAACCTGTTCATCATTATTTAAATTATAAAGCAATCAATCCATGGCTAGGGCGGCACTATTACAAGATATAATGAAGTAGTATTTATTAATCACTTTAAAATGCAGGAAAATTCTTCAGCTATAAAGGAAATATAAGGTAAATATCAATCACACAAATTCAGGGAGACATATATCTACAGTTGGTAAGGACGTCTCAAGAGATAACCAAATACCAAGGGATAAATTGTAACTTCTGTACAAATAAAAATAAAATATAAAGCTACAGATGTTGAATTAAATTCAGTCTACTGCTTGAAAATTATACACTGAATATTCTTTAGAAGAGAACTACGCACAATTTTATTTAAAAGGGACATAATTAAGACAAACAAAATGCTTTAAATCTAAAGGTATTTAATCAATAAAAATACCAGTATAACTAAAATGTAGAAGCAACGGTGAATTCAAAAGTTCCAAAGAAAATAACAAATGAAATTATTGGAAATGCATACTATTTCCTTTTCAGACATTTTGATAATAAGGAAATTATTCATTCATTTCTTAAAATTTGAATTCATGCTATTATAATATTTTCACAACCAAATTAAGGGCGATTTCATATCTGAAGTAATTTTAATTGCAGAATACTTTTATTCTTTTCTACTTTAAAGTTCAAATACTCTTCTAATCTGTTTCTTCGTGGTTTGTGCAGGTTCAACAAAAACAATTTCCTTTCGAATCAACAAAATTCATGATTATGTTTCTAGAATCGAACACAAGAATTTAAAATCAAGAAGAAAACCTGTTTTGAAGTTTAATAATTGGCTGAAAACAAATCTCTAAAGCTTCTGTCGATTCCACTACCAATTCCCCAGGCTTCAATGATAAATTCAAACCACTACAACACCAAAATTACGCTTGTAAACTAATTCTTATGATAAAGTTTTTCTAAAATGATTGCCATGCAAAATCTTCTGAAAACTACTACCATTCAAGTTTTCCCAAATTCTTCCTATGAATGTAAAATTGCAATCCCCAAAAGATATTTTATTCATGCAATTAACTTTCAATCATAAAACTTAACTAAAAGACCATCTTGCATTGAAAATAGATCAATCAGTTTATCTTATTCTTTAATATATCAAAACATTTCTTAACTGTCAATCAAGATTCATATCTTGTCAAAAATATCTTTTCATTAAAATATCTATTTCTTTTAACTCAAGTTTGCACAATTAAATCAGCAATATTAATATTTTAATTAAAAACATTTGCAAAGAAATAACTTTCACATTTAAATTCGATAACTAATTTAATTTAACTTAATAAATTAAATCACAAACATTGGTAAATACATTAACAGACAATTATTAAACTTTAAATATTAAAACTCTAAATATTAATTCACAAACACAAAACAATACAAACAAACAACACAGAACAAACTAGACAATAACTTGGGGTAACACATAGATACTCGTTCGAAAAAGAATGATGGTTCAAAGGGACCTGTCAATACCTCCAACAATATAATTATATTGAATTAGGGTACGCTCAGACCTGACAAGCAGGTGGAGCCATTACCTGATACCTGTGTCTACAAGAAACATCAATGTTAGAACATATATATACTTATGTTAGAAAACACACCATGAATAAGAATTGCAGCGTAGCAGGGTACTCATGAATGAGTAATGCTACACTGTCTTCTTCACTGACACAGATGAGCAAGATAAATCATAAGCAATCATTACAACATGATAACCATAAGCAAAATTCATAAGCAAATAAACCATATCATGTACGTGTCTATCTCAGTATCATCAAACTAACACAACCAGATAATCAGGATGTCAATCTATCATCCACCAAAAGCAAAACAACATAGTATCCAAAATCACCTCTGAAAAGAAACAACATAGTATCATAATGAACTAAAGAATCCATCAAGCAAAATCAAACTTAATAGTATGTCTAAACTGGAGGGACACTACAATCCATCTATAAATGTATATTGTCTACATCTAATGCCACATACATACATTTCTACACATACTTTTTGTGTGTATATATTTCCAAGCAATAGATTCCTACATATGTTTCCAATGCATGATGCTAGTTGCCAAGGCTTGGTGCTTCAACATTAATTTTTATATGGTATCTGTATAGTGACGATGGTTGTAGTAACACCAGCCATTTGAAACTTGAGAAAACATATTCCTTTCCCACAAAAATATCCCATTTATGATTTTCCCTTTTATAACCATTGTAGATTGTGGCTTATGTGACTATCGAGGACAACCACACACTGTTGTCATGTGCTTGTAAGGGGAAAAGAAAATTTTGTTGCATCACATTGTTTATCCCTGTAAACACATGACAATGGTGTATGTTGCTCCATTCAACATAACCATTTTCAATGTTATGGTTGGCTTGGTTTTCATTATGTACATATCTACATTTTTTTGCTTTCTAGATATATAGGTGTCCGATGTTAGATGAATCTTTTTAGTTATTATTTATTTGAGCCTTGAAAAGGAATTATTAGAATGATCTAGGCTCTATATTAGGTGTAATAAGGAACATTGGTTTCACCATTGATCATAGTGGTGGACAATGTATCTTCTTGTGCGGGAGTTTGGTGAGAGCCCATAAGGCTCCATGACCTGATATGGTAGGGTAGAGAGCATGCCATCTTTTGGTGTGTTTCATATTATTTTCCCTATGTGTATTTATGTATGTCTATGAGATTAGATGCACACAACATTTGTATGTACGATAGTCTATATATTAAGTGTAATATTAAACATTGATCTCTATATTTATTACAGTGGTAGATAGTATACCTATTGTCTACATGTAATTCCACATACATACATTTCCACATATTCTTAAATTTGTGTGTATATATATCCAAGCAACAGATCCCTACAAATGCATCCAAGGCATCCAATTCCTATATATGTACTTGCAAAAAAAAATCTACACCAATATATAGGTATCTAAAGATAGATACACCTTTTTAGTTATTATTTACTTTGGCCTCAAAAATGAGCTTTTAGAATGATAGGTTGTATATTAAGTTTAATAAGAAACATTGGTTTCACCATTGATCAAAGTGGTGGACAACGTATGTTCTTGCGGAGGAGTTTTGTGAGATCCCATGAGGCTCCATGACCCAATATGGTAGGGTGGAGAGAAAGCCTTCTTTTGTTGTGTTTTATCTTATATTTCCTATGTGCAGATGTGTATGTTTATGAGATTAGATGCACACATCATTCATATGTATGATATGTTGTAAATTAAGTGTAGTATTAAACATTTATCTTAGCATTGATTATAGTTCTGGACAATTTATGTTCTTGCTTTGGGATTTTTTGGGAGCCCTCAAGGCTCCATGACACAATATGGTAGAGTGGAGAGCAAGCCTTCTTTTAGCGTGTTCCTGATCTTGTTACTTTATTGCTTATAGAAGTGGTTATAGATTGAGACAACATGGTCTATTTTTTAATATTTCACCAAAAAAGTTTATATTGTGACATGTATGTATGTGAAATTACTTACAAACAACATTCATATACATCTACATTTAAACTCATTGATACATGTATATATATATATATAATCTTTGCAACTTTTGCTTTCCTTGCTTCCTATCCATCACACCCATATGCACCTATGTTTAGAACTTCTCCTCTTGGTTCTTGTTGTCCATCGTGTTACTAATGAATTGTGATGTTTTGATTCAGCTTAACCTCTTCAGCTATACCACTGTTCTTTAAGTTGGTGTTTGCAAGAACTTTATTGTTTTCCTCATATTGTGGTTGTAGGCTCCTCAACCTTATTCAAGTTATAATCCTACATAAAGTGTCGACCATAAAAAGATAGAAAAACACCAAAGAAACCAACTCTATTATGTGCAATATAGAGACCTGATTTGTGCAAGTCATCAGGCCAAATACTTGCAACAAAGAGTTGTCGTACTTCATCCTTGCTTGGCCCCGCTTGTTCAAGAGGCTACACTATAATTTTTGTTGAGCTTGTTGGAAACACATGCTTACTTCTATAGTCACACACCCTCCATCCCTTGGTAGCTTCCACACAACCTTCCCAGTGAAGGTGCCTCGACAATGGGAAGTTGTGGTCTTAGCATAGCCTTGCCAGTCATGGATTTTTGTCTGCATCATCATCCCATCACCATTTTAACAACTTATTTTGAGATTCTTTTTTTGTTGCAATGTATTATTTTCGTTGGTGCATTGATGCTTTACATAATTTGAAAGTTTATAGTGTTTGCAAGGAAAGCTACATCGACATGAAAGTGTGAATATCCAACCCAAAATTTGTTTATTTGCATTGTGCTTCTAAAAATGGCATCCATCGATTCAATTCAATTAACAAAATGGATCTAGGACCATAGCCTCCTATCCTTGCAATGCTATCTCAGTTTGAAGAAATGCTTATAGCTAGAGTTTCTCTAGTTTTTCAAGTGACCCATTCTAGAGGAGGCCAATACAAATATAGTGGCCATACTATAAGCTTCCCTCAAGACATCATGGCCGTCGCAAATTTTTTGCCATGTTTCCTACATGATGTTGTAGTGGTGATTGTTTGAAGAAATAGCATTCACGGAACGAACTATGATTGCTATGTTGACAAACATAATGTCATGGCTACATTGATATACAAAATTGAAAATAATCCATAATATAGTAACGTTGAAATTGATTGTGATGCTTTAAATTTTTTGTAGGACTCATCACAACTACTGACATCTACGATATTTTGTACATAATGAAAGAACCAACACATAACATAGTTGAACCAGTGGCAACTTCGGAAATTGTTGTTGATGAGGAAGTTGAGCTTAAGGACTCATCATCATTTATTCCATTGATGCCCAAACCTCCCTGGGAATTCCAGGAAATCATAGATGCCTTGTAGATTGAAAACATTAGTTAAGATAATTTTCCTTGGCCTAAGATAAATTCTAACCCTATCAATGAATACAATATAGAAGGGTTATTAAGCATGGCTTTTCCAACATTATTCCCCACTAGAACAACGATGCCCCTACAGTTGAGAAGCATATAGATTCACTTACATGAATATGCATTGCACTTGATGAGACACTATTATAATAGATTTGGGAGGCATGTCATATTTAGATATTACCTTTATAATTTAATAATGAGGTATCGAAGCCAGTAGTCGGCTTTCATTTTCATGAAAACAAACTTGGAAAAAAGGATCCCAAAGTTTGTGGTTGCACTATGAAAAATACTTCAGGATGTACTAGACACCCAGATAGCAAACCAACTCGTTCACTTTGGTGCATCTTTTTGAGGGACACACTCATATTGGGGCAAGTGTTGACAAGAGTTCACTACAATGATCCAATAGCTTGGGACACTAGCTCTCTTTTTAACTCTGAGCTTCACAGACACAAAATGTCTTGATTTGCATTAGGTACTTGATCCTAGTACCCAACCAAATATTCCATACTCCTGAAGATGCTTCACGGACAATGTTGTCTAGAACTCGCATATAAACAGCCTTGTACATGCACTTGCAGTTCACCATTTTACGTGATGAGGTTATTGAGAGGATTTTCCATACAAAGGATTATTCGTATAGGTATGAGTGGCAACATAGTGGATCAACACATCTCCATGGTTTCTTATGGCTTCCAAGTGCCCCGAATATGGACATGCTTGACTAGTCCAACCCACTTGAGGTTCAACAAGAAAAAATCTTCTTTGATAGCTATGTTTTAGCATGGAATCCTCATTCCCCAAAATAGCTAATACAAATATTCCTCCACTCCTATTTGGAGGACCCATGTTTGATTGACACTTTGCAAATTTCTTGCATGGACCCATTGGTGGATTATGAATAGCTAGTGAACATGGTGAAGAGGCATACCAAATGTACTCAGTACACATGCCTTAGGAAAAAAGGCCACCAATTACAATGTTGCTATAAAGCTCCATGGAATGCACAACCACCATCAACATTGGCAATTGACAATGAATCAAATAAATCCTATAAGCCAGCAAGAAATGATGAGTGCCTTGATATCCACAACCCTGAGATGCATGTGATTTGGCAAGCAAACATCGATTGCCAGCCAGTCTTGTCAAGACAAATTATTCTAAAATACATTTCCAAATATGCATCAAAGTCTGAAAAAATTTTAAAAGCTATATTGATATTTTGTAGAGGCTTGCAAATACAAATTCATTTGGAGATAAAGCATTTCTTTCCTATCAAAATTTCATGATGAACTTGGTTGCAAATCATGACATTGGTGCACAAGAAACATGCCATATGTTGCAAAAGTTACCCCTTGTCATGTCAAGCCAACATTTCCTATCTTTGAATGTGAATAGGAAAACATTCCACCATTTGAAAACAACTGATAATGGTGAAGAGATTGCAAGTAGTTATATTCATTGTTACATGCAAAGAGCAGTTGAGATGGACATTATATCCCTTATTCAATTTGCACAATTGTATACACATCGAAAAAATAGAAAAGGCAAGGGTTGGCGTTTATGACCACACCTTGCTATTAACATTGTTTACCCGCTATTCAATTCTACCCCCCTTGAGAATTGTTATACCTTTGAAATATTTTTTTGGTTGAAATTGCTGCTATTCAAGCCTTTTTGAAATGTTGAAGCAAATATAGGCCTCACTAGAGATAGTAGAACACATAACTAGAGGCTATTTCATGTTGTTGGCTATCACCCTTGGCATGTCAATAGAGTTATTGCCCCCCCCACTAGTCAAGAAGAAGGTGATAGTGATACCGAGAAAACCCAATCTCTACCTCTTGCAGATGAATACAAATGGGAATTGCTTTCTTGCCATGGTGCTACAAATAGTGTTTTCTTTGACCAGTTGCAACTATTAGGTAGATGAGACTTCAATTCTGTAACTACATGTGTGGGCAATGCCAACGCATGTTCCCGGAATCTTATGAAAAACATTTCCCTTTATAGAGTTCCGTCCTACCGCAAACCGCGCTACAATCACATAGTTTTTTCCTAATTTGTTGCAATCAGCCTTTGCTACCGCCTATCTCCTAAGCAAAAGTTTAAATATTACTATTGAAAATGCCACCCATCTTATCCCATCTTCTATCATCTTACTGTATTGCGTTATTATTCATGCAATCAGAGTTAGCACATAAATCATTTCCCTTTATAAAACAACATTCCTGCAAAATCCGCTAAATGTACCGCCACCGAGAATTCAATCCTTTGTTTGTTTTGGCAATTGAATGGGTGGCCGCTACCGATGCCCCCTACAATGCATGTAGTAGCCTTGATACCAATTGAGATAATGTAATCCACTTGAAAGGACAACCATTGGACTATATTTCAAGAGGATCTCCAACATATTAAGTATATTAATTGATACTAAATGAGCCTTAATGGGTTAGTTGCTCAAAAATAGATAATCGCACTGGCGTAAGTGTTTCTTGACATATATGTATGCAAACTATTTTCATTTGGTGGTGCGTTTGTTATACTTGTGGGTGACCTAGCACAATTTCTACCTATTTTGGGCAGGCCTATCTACACTTCTTGCTCCATAGTCTTGGATCTTTGGCACACTTTTAATGTTGTTGTCATGCTCAACACAGTCTTCTGCCAACATGGACAGTCTGATGCACATTCATTCTTTCAGTTGAAAAAAACCAAGAGTTTGATGTAGTTATTCACTTATTCCCAACAAATAGTTTGGTCACCTTGCACAATAGAAAAATGCTTCAATAGTTAAATGTTCCCATTTCAATTAGTATTGTTGAAACTATTCAACAAAACACACTTGATTATAATGATGATGAACAACTTCAAGTAGAGATCTTACTTGCAATTGGAAAACAAGTAACGTTAACAACAAATCTTTGGGTTGCAGCTGGCCTGGTCAATGGATCATTGGGTTTTTTCAAGTCTATCGTATATGCTAGGGGTGCTAAACCACCTCAAACGACTAAATATGTTGTTATGCACTTCCCAAACTACATTGGCCCAACATGGGATGAAGACAACCCAAAATCCATCCCAATTCCCCTGATTACCTAGGGCAGCTGAACATAGCCCCCCTTGATAATGGCTTGGGCAATAATAATACATGAATCTCAAGGCTTGACAATGGAGAAAGCTACAATAGATATTGGAACTAAAGAAATACAAGGACTAACATTCACAACTCCTCCCCATGTAAAATCAATTAAAGGAATGCACATAGATCCACCTTTCTCTTTTGATAGATACTCTAGATTACATGCCAAAAAATATAGTGCACTCCAAATCAAAGAAGAGGATCGGCTTCAAAAATTGTGTGCATTTCCATCATGATGAAATGTTTCTATTCTTTATGGCTTATGGTAAAGTATAGCGCTTCTCCTTTCCCTCTTCATTTCAATGCATATAGAATTTCTAACATTTCTAATTTCACTTCGTTCTTGTTCCCTCCATAGTGTAGTTGCAATCACTTCTACCAAGCTAGCCATAGTTTTGCTTCTATGGTGATTACTAAGAGAATTTTTTGTTCAATTATAATTGCATTATGCTTCTCCTCTCCTCCAATGACAAACCTGAATAGCTTCCTCTTCTTTAGTTGACCGTATAACATAAATTTATATTTAATTTTGCTTTGAATTCCTTCCTTTTCTTTGGTCAATGATTCCACTACTAGTGCTCTCTCCTTCAAACCATTTGTGTCTAACTATATTTGATTGAAACCATTTTAGATTGCAAACATTCTCAACTGTAACTATAGATCTCCACAATGCTAAATAGCTTCATGATTCCATGTTTGGCATGGTGTACAAGCTGAAACTACATTCCATTTATATACAAGGTAAGGCTATATGTCCTTTATTCCATCTCTTATTTCACAACTGCATCTCAAATTCTTTGTCATAAATGATACAACTACATATACATTTAAAAATGTATAACACTGATTTCAACTCAACAAAATTCTTAGGTGTCGAAACAAAATTATATGGGAGTTATAATCATAAACATATTGCATCTCATTGCATTCACAAGGTATTCCTACATCTTATTTATTTGATCTCTTCTATTGCAGGTGCATTACATATTATTTGTTATAAATTATAGAACTATTTATATTTCCTAATTTAGATATTGTCTACCAATGACACATGTTCATCACACTAAACATCACATCACATTTTCCTTATGTGTAACTATATCTAATTGAAACCATTTTAGATTGCAAACGTTCTTAGTTGTAACTACAGATCTCTGCAATGTTAAACAACTTCACGATCGCATGTTTGGCATGGTGTATGAGCTGCAACTACATTCTATTTATATACAAGGTAAGGCTATCTATCCTTTATTCCATGTCTTATTTTACAACAACATCTCAAATTCTTTTTCATAAATGATACAACTATATATATTTTTAAAAATGTATAACACTGATTTCAACTCAAGAAAATTCTCAGGTGCTGAAATATTGGTTTCACCATTGATCAAAGTGGTGGAATATGTATGTTCTTGATTAGGGATTTGGTGAGATCCCATGAGGCTCGATGACCCAACATGGTAGGGTGGAGAGCAAGCCTTCTTTTTTTAGGTTCATATTGAATCCTGTTGCATGCACAAGGTATACCTACATCTTATTTATTTGATCCCTTCTATTACAAGTGCATTGCCTATTATTTGTTATAAATTATAGAATTGTTTATATTTTCTAATTTAGATATTTTCTACCAATGACACATGTTTATCGCACTAAACTTCACATTTTCCTTTGATTTTTTC
>VDFB02000008.1:62187526-62342476 GCA_007258455.2 Sequoia sempervirens | reverse complement strand
GCCACTATTACTGGTGATGTTTTAGTAGCATTTTTTGGATCTTCCCATATTACTAGTACGAGAACATTGCCGGTCACACTTGTGGTGATCGAGGATTTCGTTCCCATAAAGATAAAGAAGGTCCCAGGTACTTTAAAATGTTTTAATTATTATTCTATATAATCCAATTGAAATTTACTTATTGATCGCTCTTTTTAGACTATTGATCCCATTATCATTTTGCAGGAAATGATGTTTTTTATAAACATCTAAGTGATATTACATTGAGCTCTTCGGGCCCACCATACGTACACGGTGGAATGCCCAAAATGAAGATTTAAAAGATGAGCTCATTAACCGTTTAGTTGTGTTGTTCGGTGATAAAACATTCAACCAAACCAAGGTCCTTAAGAAAGCTGGTACCTATCTAAAGTATGCAAGGGACCAATATAGGTCACATTTAGAGAAGAACAAAAAGTACGAGCATCCCCCCATGATTCCGGATAGGGAGTGGAAGGACCTGGTGTCCGATGGAAAGGAGAAGGCTGAAAAGAAAAAAGGAAAGACACCACCGTGCCAAGGAAGGTATGTGATATAGAAGCATAAATCTGTAAAAAATCCTGATTAATCAGGATTTTTAAAAAAAACTGCATGCTAGACAATTTTTTCCTTGATTTTTTGAAAAAATCATTGACTTTTGTCAATGATTTTTGTTTCAAACCCAGTAAATCGGCCAAAAAAGTGTTTAAAATCTACAAAAAATTTGAATAAAATTCGAGCTGATTTTCACTAAAAACCATATGAGACCATGGCTTGTTGCTTACTATTATGCTTTGATATATTTTTTCCAAGCATCCATAGCTTGTTTTGAAAGCACCTATTTTAGGCTCTCGCTAAGGCAATGAACTGGCTTTGATAAAAATGCCGGTAGACATGTATGAAAAATGCAGTAGCATAGACAAGGCAGTGAGTTGCTTGAAAAAAATGTCTCAAAGAAATGAAGTCTCATGGTGATGGAATGCCATAACGAATGCCATGAAAAGAAAATTGCTATGGATTGTCATGGCATTCCATCACCATGAGACTACATTTCTTTTAGGCATTTTTTCAAACAATTCACTGCCTTGTCTATGTTATTGCTTACTATTATGCTTTGGTAGATTTTTTCCAAGCATCCATAGCTTGTTCAAAAGCACATGTTTTAGGTTTTTAATTTTTAGCTATAGCATGAAGGCGTTGAATTGTTTGATAAAATGCTTTGGTAGACATGTATGAAAAATGTGGTAGCATAGAAAAGCTAGTGAACTATTTGAAAAAAATCTTCAAAAAAATGTGGTCTCATGGTTATGGAATGCCATAATGAATTCCATGACAAGCAAATTTCTATGGATTTTCATGGCATTCCATCACCATGAGACCACATTTATTTGAGTAATTTTTTGCAAAAGTCCACTGCCTTGTCTATGCTATTGCTTACTATTATGATTTGATAGATTTTTTCCAAGCATCCATAGCTTGTTTGAAAGCACCTATTTTAGGCTTTTAGCCATAGGAACAAGGCAGTGAACTATTTCATAAAATGCTTTGGTAGACATGTATGAAAAATGAGGTAGCATAGACAACTGTCACCATCTGATATTTATGCAGTTGTAGTATGTCTTGTGCAATGTAATCAGCGATATGAATATAACCAACAAAATCCTATTTTCTATAATTCATGGATTGAACTCTGTATTTTATTTGCTCTCAATGTCTGTATGGTATGGAAATGCCATTAATTTTTTTTTAAAAGTAGTATGCTATGTGTGATACTATCAACAATGTAATTATATACTGATTGCTCTTTCTTTTTACATAATCTAACGTATTTCAAACTTTTCATAGGCTGCCCGACACATCGAAGGCAACAAAGGCAAGACTAGAAAAACATGGGAAACACAAACTTGGATTTGGTGGTTATATGAAATTAGCCGTATAAATTGTAAGTATCAATAAATGAAATATTGCATACAAATTATAATAAATTGAAAGCAATTTTGGTTTTATCACACCATAGAAGCAAAATTCATGATCTTCTACAAAAATGTAGGGATCTGAATTCAACAAAGTTCCCACATAAGAGGACTTGAAGATTTCCTTCCAACAAGGCTATGGAGCCGTGGCTGAATGCCTAAGAGTCTTGACTGGGCAAACACAATCTTCCATTACATCCAACACACAGGTAAATAAACTCAATAAATTTTATTTAAAATTGAATACTTGTGCAATCTATTCAATATTAATTTCCACCATAAAGTAATTACATGCCTATTTGTTTTAAACATTCAAGCAATGATAATACTGCACATGACATTGGAATGCATCCTGGTGAGGGTGGAGCACAACGTGCAGATGAAGGTCATAGTGTGCACCCTGGCACTTTAGAGCATGTGGAGCGTGATCAACATGTTGAGCATGATCAGGCTAGAGAAGATCAAGAATATTATGTGGCCTCATCAGGTAAAGAGGACCACTCTCAAGTTCTTTTAAACATATTTAATTGCAATTGGTGTACTAATTAATGTAACCTTTCATGTTTCAACTTTAGAGCATGTAGAGCATGATCAACGTGTTGAGCATCATCGCTAGAGAAGATCGGAACATGATGTGGCCCCATCGTAAACAGACCACCCTCATGTTCTCTTAAACATATTTAATTTCAATTAGTGTATTAATTAATGTAACCTTTCATGTTTCAACTGCAGATTAGGATTTAGAGGGTGTTCAACATGTTGAGCATGAGTCTATAACAAAATTCAGAACATGATGTGACCCATCGAAAGAGAATCACTCTAATGTTCTTTTAATTAATGAAATACTTGTAACAATAATAATAAAACATATCAATTTAACATTTCTTTCTTATTGTAGCAGATCCCCCTTGAAATACATCCACGCCATGAAAGTGATGACTAGACATACATTAAGATCACAAGCAGAGGGAAGAACAACTAAAGGGGGACATATATTGATTTAGAAAATGATACTCCACTTTAGCTTTATGTAGCTTTAAAAAGAAAAAGAAAAAAAGTGATTGTAATCATATCATGACAACCATATTTTTGATAATATGTAAAAACTGAAAGAATGAATATTATATGTTAATGAATGAATGTGAATATGTTAATTAATGAATGTTATATGTTAATGAATGAATGTTATATGCTATTAATGGATGAATGAATGTTATATATTATTAATGGATGAATGAATGAATGTTATATGTTATTAATGGATGAATGAATTATTAATGTTATATGATTGGGTATGGGGAATTGAGAGTGATGTGAGGGGGGCGAGGGGCCAAATGAGCTTCCATTGTCACGTGGTTGGCCCTGTTAAGTAGAGAATATTAAACTATTCTCGAAACAAAGAGAAGCTCAATAAGGTAATGCACTTTTCAATATAAGAAATGCATCGTTTGAAGCATCAAACCAATATGCAGTCTATATGTATGATCAGTCATCATTCCTGCAATGGTACATTTCCACAATTTTTTTTTCTTTAAAAAGTGGTGCTTCGTCGCAATTTAAACGAAACCCACTAACAAATCAACAAAAAGGTTCGACGAAGTTGCTATAGCTGTGATGAAGGTTTCGTCGTAACTCCTTGCACATTTTGTCACAATTTCGATGAAATTTTGGCATTGTTTCAATGCTACTCCTTGCCCATTTCGTCACACTTTTGATGAAATTTTGGTGTTCTTTCGATCCTACTCCTTGCTATTATCGTCGCAAATTCAACGAACTCTTGGTGTTTTTTTGATGCTACTACTTGCCAATTTCATCGCATGTTCGATGAAATTTTGATGTTGTTTTGATGCTACTCCTTGCCCATTTTGTCGAAATGGTGATGAACATCTAGTGTTGTTTTGACGCTACTCCTTTCCCATTTCATTGAACTGGCGAGGAACTTCTTGTGTAATTCATCAGTGGATACATGAAGTGTTCATTGATATTCTAATGAAAGTCCAAGCCATTTGATGATGTCAACGACCAACGATTCTTCGCTGTTATTTTGACATTTAATTCATCGTCTACATTTTGACAAAAATATTTTTTCCATTTCATCACTTTTTTGACAAACGACCGTCAAAAAATGGTGTCAAATTCAATAGGGTTAATCTATAATTTTTTTGAGCCATGTGTTGTAATCTTCATTCAATCATTGCATATACATCAAATTTTGCACTTTCATATAATACTTGTTTTATCTTGCATCAATTAGCACCCTAGCCTCTTTGACAAATGTATCCATCCTCATCTTTATTCATATCATCTTATCCATGTAAGGATTCAACATAGAATAGTCAACAACACTAAGCATCATCTTAGAATGTGGGAGTAGATCTCCCAACTCCTCCTTCCATTTGGTAAATTCCTTCAATTCACCATTATCATTCAATATCTTATGCATACCATGCCCTTCCATCTCTCTAAACATTCTCAATTTATTCTGAAGTTACATTCTCAGCTTTCCATGAAAATTTGTGATCTCATTCAAAAAATAAATTAACTTCAATAAATCAGAAATGTTGGTGGGAGCTTTAGGTTCTTCCTACATCTGAGGCATCATTTTTTCAATTGCACAAATCTTTCTCCATGTACTTTTTCTTTTTAACACTTCCTCATTAGATGATAGGTTTCAGATCACATCCTCCTGATATAAAAACTGATGTTGTCTTCTTGACAACCCTCTTGCTCTTCTTTCAGTAGTGATAACCCCTTTAGGGTGACAATACACTATGAGATCTTGTTTTAATTGTGTAATTTTTTAAAAGAGAGACAAACCTCTCAATGCCCTCCTTTGATGTGCATGTAAAATAGGAAAATCCACAATTGGGGTTCACCAAATATGCCTTCCTTTATTTTCTGAAATGCTCTTTATCCATAGCATCAAGTTGCCACATTATCTCTATAAATTATTTCCTATCATACATATATATAGGTAGCTTGTGAGGTGTCACTAGGGATCCATTTATCCTAACTATAGTATAATTGGAATGGAGGTACCAATCCCCCTAATTGAATTTTTGTGCAGTGCCTTCCTCATACTCTAAAGGCCTCAATATTTCTTTCACACCCTTTGAGATTATGTAAATGAGTTTTAATCCCAACTGCTCCAGCACCAAAAACTTAAAAACATTATAAAATGAAGTATAATCAGACTCAGGATAGTGCACATCCCAAACATGGGTGAACATTTTCATAGGAAACTCATTGTCCATGTTATCCCTTTCTTGCAATTTCATGAAATTCCTAAACACCTTTATGCATTTCCACAATAGCATGTGCATCAACAAAGTGTAATTTCTACAAGATAACGGGGGTGTTGTCCTCCAACTTTATCAAGTCTTCATGCAAGTGATCATCAATATAGGAAGCATAATCAAAAACCCTATTTTGATACTTGTTCTGAATATGAATTTCTAAAACCATTAAAGCAACATCCATTTTTATGTCAAAATTCTTGTGTAGGACCTCACACAATATATAATCTATATTTTTCAAATAGTTCTCAAAATAATCACAATCAAATGGCTCTAGCTCTAGAGGACTAAAAGGTACGCCATTCTTCTTCAAGTTGCATCTTATGTGCCTTGGCAAATCATTCTTTATATATTCAAATCTATGTTTTCTCATATTCATTATGGAAATCAGGGAACTTGATGGATTTTGTAGCAGATGGATTCAAGTTGAAGACCTCAACTATCTAACGTCTTAAAATTTATAGCATGGGAACAAAGTCTAGAAATATTTTGAGTGTTTTGTCTTTAGGGTCATAACATCTTTCCAATTCAAGCATCAAATCTACCTCCAAAACCACATTCAGGAAAACCAATTTACCAATTCACAAGTCCATAAATGACAAGTGGGGTGACTTTCAAATCTCCTTTTGAAAGAATATATAAATAAGTCCCAACTACTTTGCGGTAGCACCAGATCACCAACCCCAGCAGCTAAGTCCTAAAAAATTAGTTTTCAATGTGCCCTCACTAGTTTTTCTCTTTCCAATTGACTTAACCTTTGCACACGGGTCTTTAGGGGCCTCTTCCATGAAACAAGGGTAATCTTTCATAATAGTTCTCTTCTTTGTAGGTTTTTCAAGTATTTTAGGTTTAGGCTTATCATCTTGAGGTTAAGGTCTGTTGACCCTTTTTGTGTAGGTGTCCTCTATGGTTTGGTAGAGGATTCACTTGATTCACTCATTTTTATAGTGTAATGAAACTAGGGTTCCAAGATAACTATGAATTACAATTTTATTCTTCGAATTTGTAGTGTTTAGACTCAATTTTAAACAAACTTCACTCCTCTACCCCAAACCCTATGTATAAGAATTGCAATTATATTCCTAATAGAGAGAAACAACCCTAAGTTGTAAACCCTAGCTACTTAATCAATTCCTCAATCACCTAGTGCTGTAAAACTACACACAAAGGTCTAGAATTTAATCACCTAGTGCTTTTCTTGGAGCTTCACCTTCTTCTTTTCTTCACTTAACTAGTTCTCCAGCTCTCAACAATTGTAATTGTGGAAGAAAAATGATCGACAACCCTCTTTATGACTCATATATGGAGTGTCTTCTCCATTAATTTCTAATAGATAGCTCACACGAGCAAACTAACAAGCAGTTGTTAAATTTTAAATTCTATCCATTGATCTTCTTTGGTTTAAAAAACAATCCATGGATCTCCTTGACCATCACTTTATTCTTTCACAAATGTTCTTTAAAAAAATGATGATACTCTAGGAAGCTACTACGTAGCCACCCACATGTTCATTAACCCTTTAGAACTCCATCGCTCATCACAATAATGCATCAAAGTTAGGTACGTACTTCGGTGATGAGTGATAACACCATTCATGGAAGGAATATTCCTCATTATACTCTCCATTTCTTGTTGTTGAAGTGTTTCAAAGAAACACTTATATTTTGGTGAAGAGAAACTCCTAGCAATACAAAGATATGGCCTTATTCCATCGCTTATCATTATAGTTGATTTGGAGATGAGAGTACTTTCAGCGATGAGCAAAACAAGTGATGGCACTAGATGTGAACACATGAAAATATCATAGCCCACCATTCCCTATCTTCACATCATTCATCACAGTAATTGAGATAAACAATTAAACTTTTGTACAATGGCATGATACAAAGGAGAAACCAATCCCATTATGCTTTGCTGAAGAGGAACCAAAGAACAAAATATCTTCAGTAATAAGAAATATAAAAGGAAACAAGCATATCACTCATAATGGTAATCAGACATAAAGACCAAACACCTTCTGTGATGTGTGATACAAAATAAATTTAGAGGCTCATCACTTATCGCGGTAATGAACCCAATGTGTTGTAGGACTTCTGTGATGAGCGATACAAATAGTTTTAAGTGGTGGTATTTAAGCATGTGCATAGATGTTGTTTTAAAAGAGGGACCATCTAGGAAAAATGTATGATAAGGCCTCAAAAGGACTTAAACTTAATTTTTTTCAAAGGATGTAAAGGCCAAATAATTAAGATCACTCAACTTTATAAAAATTAATACCCTGAACAAAAGTAATAAAGGAAATATTGTGTGATAGGTAAATGGGGAAACCTATTCTTAAGGGGTCGGTAACCAAATGAGGCCAAAGACCTAATATATGACTAAAACAATTTGAAACCAACAAGAGTAATTCAACAACAGATTTGACCAGACAACAAGGGTTTAGACAAAGGGGAAAATATACTAAGTAAAACCCACACCTAGCATAAAACCCTAAACCTATTTTCAAACTCAAACCAAGATGATGAGGACCACACCGCCCTAGGTTCCACCAGCATCGAAGGATGTGTCACATGATGATGAGGACCACACCGCCCTAAACCCACGCAAATCACAACAAAATATACCAACATAAAAGATGCGAGACAAAAAAATAAATCACCTTCAATTATTTTTAGAAAATGAAATTATAATGTAAAAACTTAAATTCTACAACCTCATGGGCTTGATTCATTACAAAAAAATCAACTTTGAAAACAAAATATATTATTTAGATCCACAATCTGCACTATTGGAGCCACCTTCTACAACCCCCAGTTATCCCTTTTTATTTTACCCAACAACCACCCTAAAATTTTCTAGAAAGTGTAACTTTCCCTTTTGTTTTGGCACCAAAAGTCCCACCATTTGATTTATTGTCTAGGAGGATATTATAAACAAATTCAGTTTTAAGAGGGGCAACTTCATGGGGCCATAACTTTTGATTCAAATTTCTATTATAACATATCATTGGAAAGCTCTCGAAGAGATCTACAACGTCAAACCATCGGTGATCAGTTTTGCCACTTTTTGAGCTATTTTGGGGCCTCTAAGGTTTTCATAAATGAATTTGAAGTTGCATTCGAGTACTCAATAACCACCATAAAATGTTCTAGAAAGTGTAACTTTCCCTCTTATTTTCACAACAAAAGTATCACTATTTGATTTCTTTCCTAAGAGGATATTTTAATGAAATTCACTTTTTAGAAGGGAAATTTTGCAGGGCGATAAATTTTCATCCAAGTGTCTGATTTTCTATTATACCATCAGTTCGTCCACTTTTCGAGTTGTTCTGGGGCCTCTTAAGTTTTTCATTTATGAATTTGAAGCTGCATTGGAGAAATTTCTTTGGACATAAACTTTAATATCTCCCAAACCATGCAAGGTATTGAGATGATTCTTTTATGACTGGAAATGTTTTTCACTTTTTCTCCTTGAGGTAAATTTTTAGGTCCATATGAGCCTATTTAGTTTGACTTACTAAAAATAGTAAGTGACTTTTTTTTCCTTTTCTGACTTCTGACTGTCTTACATCCCTTAAGTGTTATCATGGAACTCAAAACAACTAAAGAAATTAAGGAATTTTTTTTTGATGCAAGATTTCCCTACACCATTGGATGCTCCTGCATTAGACACCCAGGGTAATTTGAAAAGTGACCCTGTCACTTCTCAAGAGTTAGAGGAAAACCAAGATGTTTAACCTCAACCTCAAACAGCCATGATGAATATTCAACAAAACTTCCTCTCCACTTCACTAAGTACTCTACATATTTCCCATTTCTTGTGCTTCTACCCACATTACTATTAAAAATTTCTTCTATCTCCTCCTTTTCTAAAGTAGATGCTGGGATATTCTAATGTGCTTCTATTATTTCTTCATCAATTCCTCCTTCATGATATTTTGTTAAATATAAAATTTTAAACATAGGTAAAATATGAATTTCATTAGGCAACTCTACCTCATATGCATTTCTTGAATCATGCTTCTTCAGGATCTTGCATGGTATAAACTTCTTCATCTTTAAATTGTTGTATGTACCAACTAGAAACCTTTCTTTTCACAAATGAACCATGAAATCATCTCCTACCTAGAACTCCTTATACCTCCTTTTTTATTTTCCTTATACTTATATTGTGATTTCATCTTATTGATATGTTTCTTCACCTCTTCATGCAAATTCTTTAGGTTCTTAACAAAATCTTCATCCTGAGCACTACTCTTCTCCCCAATATCGAGAAGTAGTTCTTGGACTACTCCCATACATAATATTGAATGGTGATTTACCAGTGCTCCTCTTGACATAATTTTTGTAAGCAAATTTTTCCTATGGTGTAATCAAATCTCATCCCTTGGGCTTATCTCCTACTAAGCATCTTAGTAGGTTGCCCAAAATCTTGTTCACCACCTTCGTTTGTCCATCAGTCTATGGATGGTGTGCAAAACTAAAATTAAAATCTATCTTCAACTTCTTCCATAATGTCTTCTAGAAATAACCAAAAAATTTGGTATATCTTTCTAAAAATTTATTGTTTTTGGTAGACCATGTAGTCTCACCACCTCTTTGAAAAATAACTCTATAATATGAACATCACTAATTTTATGACATGGAATGAAATGTTCCATCTTTGAAAACCTATCCACCACCACAAATATGGAATCATGCCCTCTCTGTGTCCTTGGAAAGGTAAGAACAAAATCCATGCTAATATCCTCACATAGCCTCTAAGGTACAGGTAATGGTTGATACAATCCAATATTTTGACTTGCTTCTTTCACCATCTAAGATACTTTGAAACTTTGTACAAAATTATTCACATCTTGTTGTAACTATGGCTAGTAATAATTCTAACTAACAAGAGCAATGGTCTTATCTCGACCAAAATGTCCAGCCAATCCTCCACTATGCTTCTCCTTGATTAGATTCTCTCTCATAGAACTCATTGGAATGCACAATTGGCTTCCTCTAAACAACATCCCATCTTGGATTAAGAAATCGAACCATCTTGTCCTATCCAATATAACAAGTTCCAAACAAGGCATACAAGCTTCTACAAAGTTTGGATCTTTAGGATACAAACTCTTGATTTCATTGAACGCAACAACCTCTATATTCATCTCTATCAAAAAAAAAGTATAACTCTACAAAAACTCAACCCATTTTAAGTGACTTTGATTTAACTTTCCTTGACTATTGAGATATTGCAAAGCTTGGTGATCAGTATATAAAACAAATTCATTTGGCAACAAATAGTGCCTCCATTTCTTCAAAGCCTTAACTATAGTGTAAAACTCTTAATCATAGGTAGAATATTTCTTCTTAGCATCATTTAACTTCTCACTAAAATAAGCTACAACCTTACCTTCTTGACTCAAAATAGCTCCTATGGCAGTGCCACTAGCATCACAATCTACCTGAAATACCTTATTCAAATCTAAAAGTTCCAAAATAGGTTGCTCTATAACTTTCTTCTTCATATCAAAACTTTTGGCTGCTCCTATAGTCCACGTAAACTCTTTTCTATCCCCTCTCATTTCCTCAATTAGAGGTGCACAAATACTATTGAAATTCTTGATAAACATTCTGTAAAAACTTCTTAGGCCATGAAATTACCTTACCTCTATAGCATTCCTCAAGGTAGGCCATTCAATGATAGCTCTCACCTTCTCTAAATCCATTTAAGACCCTCTGCTGAGACAAAAAATCCTAGATACACCAACTCTCTCTTCAAAAAACTACATTTCTTCAAATTAATTAGTAGCTTCTCTTATCTTAGCTTCTCAAAAACTCTTCAGATATGAATCAAGTACTCCTCCAATGTCTTCCTGAAAAATAAAATATCATCCAAATAAACAATAACAATTTTTCCTAAAAATTCTTTCAATACCTCATTCATAAGCAACATAAATGTGCTTGGTGCATTGGTTAGCCCAAAAGGCATGACTAACCACTCGTACAATCCCTCCTTGGTTTTAAAGGTTGACTTCCATTCATCTCCTTCTCTAATATGGATCTAGTGATATCTACTCTTCAAATCTATCTTCATAAAGTACTCAGCTCCACTCAAGGAATACATAATGTCATCCATTCTTGGCAAGGGAAATCTATACTAGATGGTGATCTTATTGATGGCTCTAGAATCTGTACACATTTGTCATTCCTCATCCTTATTTGGTGCTAGAATTGCAAGTACTACACATGGACTCAAACTCTCTCTAATCAATCCCTTATGTAACAACTCTTGCACTTGTTTGTTCAACTCTTCACTCTCTACTAGAGGCATATGATGAGCTATCTTATTTGGAAAACTGGATCCAAGAATCAAGTCCATTTGATGGCTAATCTTGCTTACTAGAGGCAAAAATTTAGATACGTTATCAAAAATAATAAATTGAAACTCAGTCAACAAATTTGAAACCTCTATAGGTACCTTAGTAGCATCCTCTTTATCAACTCTAGGGATCAATGCAAAAAACATATGCTCATGTGTCATACCTTCTATGAACTTTCTTCCATCAATCAAACAAATTCTTGCATTACTGCATACCTTTTCCTCTACCTCTTTCAAGGGCTTCAACTTATGATGAACCCCATCCTTTTTCAAAGAATAATTGTTGACATGTCCATCATGTATTGCTCATCTATCAAACTGCCAAGGCCTTCCTAACCACATATGACAAACATCCATAGGCATAATATCACACAATACCTCATGATGGTAATTTCCAATCTTGAAATTTACCAGACATTGTTTGTTTACCAAGGCTTTATGTTCCTTCTACAACCAAGCAATCCAATATGGGTTTGGATGCCTTCTTCTCTCCAACTGCAACTTACTAGCCATTTATTTCGAAACAAGGTTATTAGTACTACCTCCAACAATAATAAAATTGTGAAATTTACCTTCACACTTACATATCGTGTGAATTTTTTTTTCCTTTGAGTTGGTTCCTTCTCATTCAACAAGGCTCTTCTAGTAACAAGAACCTCTCCTCTTTCTATATCCCCAAAATGTGAAGACTTTGCATCTTCATATACATACATGTGCAACTCATGCATTAACTTCAAGTCTTCTATTTTTCCTTCCTTGATGTTGAGGACACTCATAGGCTTTATGTCCTTCTCCACATTGGAAATAGGTTCCACAAAATCCTCCTCTTCCCAATCCTTGTCTAGATCTTCCTCTTCCTCTTTAGTCTCCATTATTCTGATCATAAGGATGGTAGGTGTTATTTCCTTTCTGGTTATGGCTTCTCCTGGATCCTTCACCCTTCTTTTGATCTTCATTTCAACCTCTATATGATTGTCCACTAGTCTTTCCACCACAACCTCCACCTCTTTGCTTGCTTTCAAATCTTCTATTCAAATTTTCTTCTACCTTCAAAGCAAACTGATATGCATCTTCAATGGTAGAAATTCTTAGTAGACCCAACTCTTCTTGAATACTAAGATCCAAGCCATTTATGTAATGGGAAAATTTCTCCTTATTGGCCTCATAATGGCCTGTTTTGATCAAGACACAATAGAATTCTTTTGTATACTCCTTGACGAATTTTTCCGCTTGTTTCAACCCTTTCATCCTCTTCAACAAATCTAGCTCATAATCCATAGGAATGAACTGTCTTTTTAATTTTTCCACCATATGATCCCATCTTGTTATTTTCTCTTTTCCTCTTTTTATTGCATTCTAGTTGTACCTCTTTCCATCAAATATTTGCATGACCCTTTGGATTGTTCTTTGTGAATTTGACCCTCTTAGGATCTTCAACCTCCAAATACTAAAAGTACTCCACCATATTGTTGATCCAATCAATCAAATATTTTGGGTTAATATTTCAAAAAAAATGTAGAAACATCAATCTTTTCCCATTTCCCAATCTTAGAGATGGCCTTAAATAATTTGACTTGCTCCAGATCTTCTGCTTCTTGTTCTTCTTCAAACTGTTCCTCATTTTTAGCTTCATCTTCACTTTCGTATCCTCTTCTTAGCTCAAACCCTTGACACAAATCCTCTTGAAATGCTTGAACTTCTCTTTGCAGGGCTCTAAAACCCTCTTTTGGTACAATAACATTTCTTGCACCACCACAATTTCTTTATGGGGGCATTTTGATCACTTTTAGTAGAAACCCACAACCAAAAGTCTTAGTGTAAATTGCCTCACATTCAACGATCTATTTACACACTCAGGAAAATTTTCTTTGATACAACTTGATGAGGGCCACACTATCTGAAACCCACACAAATGAAAACAATAGATACCAGCATAGAAGATGTGAGACAAAAAAATAACTCACTTTCAATTATTTTCAAAAAATGAAATTATAGATTCAAAACTTACATGCTACAACCTCATGGGCTTGATTCATTACAACAAAATCAAATCTAAAAGAAAAATATATTATTCGAAGCCACAATATGCACTAATGGAGCCACCTTCTACAACCCCCACTTATCCCCTTTTATTTTACCCAATAACCACCCTAGAATGTTCTAGAAAGTGTAACTTTCCCTTTTGTTTTGGTGCCAAAAATTTTGTCATTTGATTTCTTGCCTAGGAGGATATTTTAATGAAATTCACTTTTTAGAGGGGAAACTTCGTGGGTCCATAAATTTTGATCCATGAGTCCAATTTTCTATTATAACATATTGTTGGAAAGCTCTTGAAGAGATCTAAAATTCCAAACCGATCAAAGATTAGTTCATCCACTTTTCAAGTTGTTTTGGGGCCTCTAAGGTTTTCATATCTAATTCAAAACTGCATTGGACAAATTTCTTAAGATGAAAACTTGAATATGTCCTAAATCATGTAGGGTATTAAGATGATTCTTTCGCAACTATAAATGTTTTTTAGTTCTACTGCTTAAGGTAAATTTGTAGGTCCATACGAGCCTGTTTAGTTTGACTTACTAAAAATAGTAAGTGGCCGTTTTTTTTCCTTTTCTGACTTCTGACTATCTTACACCCCTTAAGTGCCATCATGGAACTCAAAAAAACTAAAGAAATTAAGGAAAAACATTTTTTTTGGGTGATGCAATATTTTCCTACACCATTGGATGCTCCTAAATCACATGAATTTTGATAATTTGGAAAGAATTAGTTTAGTTCATGCAATAAGATATTTACCTAGAATCACAAAGCCTATCAATGTTGTTTGTGAAATGTTGTTTGTGAAAGTTGTCAATTTGGGAAAAAAACAAGGAGTAGTTTCAAGGGAAAGGAATAGTCTACTTTTCTAAATGGTGAATTAGAAGAAGAAGTTTACATGGAACAACTAGAAGGATTTTAGTTGTCAAATCAACTAGATATGCTATGCAAGTTGAAGAAGAAAATATATGGATTGAAGCAAGCTCCTAGACCTTGGTATGCAAGATTGGACAAGCACTTGATACAACAAGGATTCAATAAGTGCATCATAGATAGTAATCTTTACTTTAAAATTGAGGAAGATAAAATATTGGTAGTAGTAGTAGTATATATGGATGATATTATCTTTGGAGGAAATTAGGTTACATGTAAGAAGTTTGATGAGGAAATGTAGGAAGAGTTTTAGATGTCAATGTTTGGGGAGATGAATTTATTTCTTGGGCTACAAATCAATCAAACATACAAAGTGATTTTCATTTCATAGTCTAAATATGTTAGAGAGATGTTCAAGAAGTTTGGGATGGATGAATCCAAACCAATATGTACTCCTATGGTGACTTTTTGTTTACTAAGAAAAGATGATGAATCACCTAAGGTTGATTAGAGCAAGTATAGATCCATGATTGGTTGACTGTTATATCTAACTACTACTAGACCAAGTAACATGCATGTAGTTTTTCTTGTAGCTAGATTTCAAGAAGATCCTAAAGAAACACATGTTGCAGCTATGAAGAGGATATTCATATATTTAAGAGGCACTCTAGTTTATGGCTTCTAGTATCCTAAGGATACTGGTTTCAAATTAAGTGCATATACAGATGCAAATTAGGTTGGTTGTGTTGATGATAGGAAAAGTACAAGTGGTGGTGCATTCTTTCTTGGATGTAGATTGGTGTCATGGTTGAGCAAGAAGCAGGATTCAGTTTCTACACTGCACAATGGTATATACTCCAAACTGATATGTACTCCTATGGTGACTTGTATAACATGGGTATTATGGATGAGACAAACATTGAAGGATATCAGAGTTATATATGATAAGTCTATTTCTTTTTTTTGTGATAACACAAGTGCAATTAAAATTTCAAAGAATATAATAATGAATTCAAGGAAAAAGCATATATCTATTAGGTATCACTTTTTGAGAGAGAAGGTTATGGAGAATGAAGTAAAGCTTGACTATATTCCTACAAAGGATTAGATTGTTGATATATTTAACAAGGCTCTTCCTAAGGATACTTTTGAGTATATCTTTGGGAGAAGTTAGGGGTTATCACCCTTCCCTATTTGAACTAGATGCATATGGAGATGCATCATTCCAATGGAACTAATGATCTATCTCTTTTTTGGGCTGATTTTGGTGGCTACCTCTCAAGGGGAGTAGGTAGTGTCATTTTTTTTTGTTGAGTTGTTGATTTTTTTGGGTATACTCCTAAGGGGGGGTATTTAGAGAAAGTTTCTTGGTTCAATATCAAAGGGGGAGAGTAATGCAAACCTTTTTCCTTTTCCATTGATGTCAAATAGGGAGAGAGAACCATGTGAAAAAGGTTATCTACTCAGGAGGAGATAGAAATTCATGTAAGGTATTAGTGGAGAAATTTGTGTATGTTGCCTAATCATTATTATCAAAGGGAGAGAGACTACTATAAGGGGGAGAGAGTTCAGGAATGTTGTGTAGAATTTCTAATAAAAAAAAGGTGTGTGTACATGTGTTTTCTTTGGTTGTTTTCCACATCTTTTTTTTACATCAATGACAAAGGGGGAGATTGTTGCAAGAATTAAGGTGTTTCCATTGATGTCAATAGGAAGTCTACTAACTAGTGTTGTCATTGATGTCAACTATGGGTTGAAAATGTTCAGGATATTGAGAAAATTGATATGCAGAGTAAACTATGTTGTGCAAGTGTTCATAGCAGGACTGGTATAGTTATTTGTGTTTCTTTCATGTTTATGCTATTCCTATGTGGGTCTTATAGATTATTCAAGGTTTTTAGAGGTTGATATATTCAAAATTTTAGTTTTTGGATCATTGTAGAGTGTGTGATATTTTCACTAGTATGTGAACTTGTTGTTCAGTGATGTTTTTTCGTGGCCTAGGAGAAATTTATTTGCTGCACATTTATCTATTGGATGGCTTTAGGTTGTGTGGATTTGGGAAGTTTCTCATAATGCTTGCATCTTTCTATATTCAATTTTTTACTTGATTTGATGTATTATTGAGTGACTTTCATTTATCAATGCAAGTAAGGGTTACCAATTTTTTTGAGTAAGAGTATTTCAATGATGTGAGTTTGGATGAAGTGCTTGATGAATCTCAAGTAGTTTGTGAGTTACTCTTAATTATGTTCAAGAATATTATGTTGCTAAAAAATTTTGGCTTATGGATTTATTTGAGGAAACATGTACTTAATGTTTATAGTGTTTTGTGTAGGTGTTGTCAGACCTTGTGTTTAACACTACATGTGAGGCTTGTGAAGTGTGTTGAGGTGTGTTGGGATCTATTTGGATCCTAGTTTAATATTTCTATAGGCCACCTTCATTTCTATCCACTAGAGGAATGTTTAGGAGCTGACCTATTTTGAATTTGTGTGTATACCGACTAGTTGTCGACCTTTTTTGATGATTTTTGAGATTAAGGATTACATAAATAAGTGTGCTATTATTGTGAATTAAGGTATGAATGAAATATGAAGCAAGATAGATCTAAGATAAATGTGAGTGAAGTGTGTGATGTGAGTTTAAGTAGAGCAGTGCAAATTTTAGTGTTAGGGTTCCTGAAAGCAGTGAGCTGAAGGAATCCGAAATCATCCAAGAAAGGATATGAAAGTGTGCAAGAATTTTGGTGGATTTCCTTGTTGCATTGAGAAGTATTATCTTTGTAACATTATTCTTCTATCTTCTTGTATTTTTTTATGTGGAAATGAGCCCTAGTTGTGATCCCTTTTGGATGTTGTGTCGTATTTTGGAAGTGAGCCCTTGTACCAGTTTTGCAATTACTTATATTGTCATCTAATCCTCACCATGGTTTTTCCCTCATTGGGTTTTCCATGTAAATTTGGTATTCGATTTTGTATGATGTTTTGATTTCAATTTTTATTATGTGTATTCTGTGTTTAATCATACTAATAAAATAAGGTTTTAATGAATGCATGTGGATCTAATTATTATAAATGGTTTTGAAGGTTTAATTTTCTACAACTGATTCACTCCCCCTCTCAATTTTATTGTTCATTTCAACAAATAACAATATGGTAAAATAAATATAATCACACTCATACCACTAGGTGTGCTAAAAAATGTAACCATTCTAATAAATCAACTCAACTATTCAATGAAATATTGGAATGGCTTCAAGATATGGGATGTTGTTGTCTAGATCCAAATCACTAGTAAAGTGTTGGTTCCCTCTCTAAACTATGTATAGAGTGTTGAACCAACTCAATGTTGATAAAAAAATAAAGCCAAATCTTAATTAAAATAATTCACAAGGAGAAAAGAGAGAAAGTTCAAACAAAATTGGAAAAGGTGAAGCACCAATATTTTGAATGGTTTCTTTCTAGCTCACTATAACACAAAGAGTTATCAAAAGAAACTAGAGGCTAACACAAGTATCTAATTTATATAATACCACAAAAAAACATGAAGGTTGAAGGATAATTAACACTAAAAGGGAGATAAACTTCACATTTAGTTCATACAATTGAGTTTCTACACAACATGAATCTATATAAAATCATGAACATCTTACCAAATATGAAGATAATAGATTATACAGCATGCTAGGGAGAAAGAGAAGAAATATTAAGTAACTTCACATTAAATTATAGAGTTGAATCAAATTTATAGATAAAAAGATATAAAAATATGGGTATTAACTACCAAAAACCAAAGAAGAACACCCTTACAAAAAAGAGTTGGGGAGGCCTTACTCTATAGAGAGAAAGCTGAGGATCCATGTCAAAATGTGGTAGAAAGGATAGAAATCCTATTTACCAACAAATCCAAATGAAATACACACATGTGTGCATTCCTATCGAATTTGGGTGACCAAGGAGGTGTGATAGGGCACTCTTCCATATACACACATTGATAATTTATGATTTTGAGTATAGAAAGGACAAAGATTGCCATAAAATTTGTGATCTAAGGATAGAACTCTAAAGAAATGGGGTGCCTACATTGAATAAAAAATGTATGGACACTATTTTAATTTTTCAATCTATGCCAAAAGAATTTAAGACTCTTCTATAGCTCCTATGAATCGATATTTTTTGGTTACATGAGTTATTGAATATTAATACCATTTTTAGATCAAATACACACCTTTTAAATTTTATTGATAGAGTATTGGGCTCAAGGTTGTCATTGTGCCAAAGATATTAAATCATCCACAACCTTGATAAACCCTATCTTTTGGGCATTAGGCCTCAGAACTACCATGTACCACCAACTATTGAGCTTTAAAGAATAGCATGTCCACATCTAATGTATCATTGAGACAATCCTTCATCAAAAATTGGGAATCAAACATATAGTGTGAGGCTTTCCGATGAGGAAGGGGAGGGTGGGGAATTCTAAAAGTTTGACCTCCATTGATCACACCAGCATGTTATCATCAAGGGATGAATGCTTGGATGACATCAACATGATGTTAGCAAAGTACTAATGATTTTAGCATAATATTAGTAGAGGGGTCAATATTTTTGGGAATCAAGGATGGAAGGATTGGTAAGATGGTAGATGAAACCCCAAAATACCTCAAAGGAATTGCAAAGAGGAAATGGAATGAATCAAGAGTCCAAAGAAAATAATTAGAGGTATTTTGAAGGGTGGAATTTTGGCATCAAGGAGGTGAAGGGAGGCATGCCTTAAAAGGGAGAAGGTTATGAAAGATGCTGCCAATTCAAAATTTTGGTAAGAGAAACACTTAAGAAATTTTACAAGGTGGATGTTAAGGATTGGGGAGGATTCATAAAGGGGACTTAATTTTGCATGCATGGAAGGAAAACCTCAACAACCCAAAAGGCTAATAAAATAAACACTTACACAATTTCAAAATGGTATAAAGAAATAATTTGGAGCTAAAAGAAAGGGTATGACATGGCATGATTGTAAGTGAAATTATGACAAGTCCAACACTTAGTCAATTTTTTGGATTTTTGCAACTTGGATTTTTTACTAAGGTGAGAATAAAGAGGGCTAATGCAACAATGAGAGGAATCAAATCATGTATTATGGTCCATGTAGGATCTTTAAGATTAGTTGTAATTGATGGACCATACGGGGGGGTTCTAAAATGACAACACCACCTACCAATAAAAGAGGTCCATAAGGTGAATATCATGTGTAGCAAGATCTATGTAGTGAAACTAAAGGAATTCCTATTCAACAACCTAATTGTAAGCAATATTCTTGTAAATATTCTTAAATGTTTCTATAATGTTAATTTTTTTCATGTGCACTCAAATAGGTCTTCCTTAGGGATATGAAAAAGATAAAGGTCAACTTGAAACAATGCTATTTTTTTTAGAAATTAAGTTACATAATTATAGAATGAAACTATGATAATCTCCAATGTCATAAATGCTACTTTAGAACAATTTTCTTTTGTACTAGAAATGTTCTAGATAAAATCACGTTGCAATGAAACTTAGTGTGTTTCTAGCCACAAAACTCCTTGGGACCAATAGGATTGGAAATATTCTCACATTTTATTATAAATATTTACTGTTTTCACATATTTGAATATAAATGTAATGTGAAAATAAATTTACTTATAGATATGAACCTCCTTGGGACCAATAAAGATTGGAATATGTCTCAAATTTTATCACAAATATTCAATATTTTATGTACTAACCTAGATCTTCCTTAAGGATTAAAAAAAGATGCCTCAAGTGATCAATGCTATTTTTCTTTTGATATCATAGTATGCCAATGTATAATTAAACCATGGTGATCTCTAATGTCTAAAGATACTCAAGAAATAGTTTGTAACATATTAGAAATACTCTCTAGTATCACATTATGACATTTTAATTTCAAACTTAAAATGCACTAAAAGGGTGACTAGATAAGAAAATACCTTTATGGTGGGAACTATCTTCCATAGACTAAATTTTATAAAATCACTAAGAATCCACAAAAAAAAGGTAAAATGCAATTTAAAATATTTTTAGGTAATGTAATATTGTTTGAACCCCAAGGAACTCATGTATTAATGACACATGATAATATTATATTTATTTATCATTCCTAAAATTTATCATTATTTGTGGGCTATAATTAGACGCATAAAAATTGATTGTGTTAATTAAATTTACCCTTGATATATACCTATAATCCATATAACATGATAATGTAGCTCTTAACATAGAAAAAATGGAGGAAATTAAATGTAGGGAACATAAAATGAGTACACTACTAATTATCATCATTTGAGATATTCAATTATGGAGCATGACGTCAAATAGTCATTGTATGTTTATAAAATAATAAAAATATATAACCTCTTTTTCATATAAGTAAATAATATCATATGGTCCTAACTATGGGCACACAAACTAAAGAATAAAGTTGTGACCTGGTATGCAATGAGCATTACATCAAATTATATTCATATGGATGGATACTCCATAGAGATCTATGGTTGGCTATACTTATATGTCAAATCCATAAATTTATAATCCAAATTTATAATCCAAGTTTAGACATTCTAAAAGAAAAATGCCAAGTGGTTTAAAGTGGCATATTACGCAATACTATTCGCTTAGTTATTCTTAATAGATTATTGATGAATTATGAGACAAGCTATGTGGTTGAGCATTTATTATAATGGTCCCAATGAATGATAAAATATGTTGGGTTGGAAAGACTTGATATTTTAAAAGAGGAAATTGGTTTTTCTTTATGATTACACTTTTAGTTTTGGTCTAAATAGTTTATTTACTATTTTTTTTAGATTGGTGATTTCTTTCCTCCTAAGATATTATGGCCCTTATATGTAGCTAAAAAAAATTATGGTTTCAAACGAAAATATAGGTTTCAAAAGTGGAATAAGAGGAAAATCCCTTGTTTCATGATCACGGTATTAACATATCTAAATAAACTAGGGGTTTTAGCTTGTTTCATCTAGGTCATCTTCTAAGAAAATCAAAGTGTTCTAGCTTGAATAACAAAATATTCTTTGATGAAAAAGGTAGGATATACCTCAATATAAAACTATTAGTGGTGATTAAATCCTACAAAGGAATAAGAAACCTTAAAATCTCAACCGAGGAAAAGACCTTGGTTGAGGCTTGCTATGAATTTTTAAAATCACATCTAGTGAGATAACATCAAAATGGTATTTTATATGAACCAACAACCTTAGTGGATTAGAACTATCTACACTTCCTAAAAAAATTAAAAATAAAATAGAAATTTTCCCTTAGTAAGATTACTAATCTAAATGAGATTAATGCCATGGGGTTCCTAGATATGCTCAACCTAGGTAGTCATATTAATTGGAGGGAATATAACCTACATAATTAATAATTAACTTATAGTTGTCAAACTAATAGCATACAAAATTAATAATATCTATAGAAAGAGAAACACTTGTAGGAATATTGACATTGTTACCTTGTCAAAGTTTTGAATACAAATTTATATTATTTCTTTGGTGTCATCTCTTCTATCTTTCATAACAAAAAATACATAATAAAATTAAAATACAATATTAAAACGTTTAATACAGACAAAAATTAAATATAAAATTAATATAAAATCTCTTTAATTATCTTATTATAGGAAAGACTAAAACTAAATAATTAAGATCAATTTTATGGATGTGGCTAATGTGTAGACAAAATGCAGGGTCTATGTACATAAAAAATGCATGAAGCCATACATAAAAAAATCATAGAAATGTACATAACATAACTAGATGGCATAGTGTAGGGCTCACCAGATAGATGATAAAGTGACGAAACTGGTAGACGAAAGGAAACATCACAGTGAGGAAAGCGAGGAGGTGTCACATCACACTGAATTATGCTAATTTATTTTACCTTGTGCAAGAAGCTATCCATTCACCACTAGCAGGAAGGGCGCTAATGTGATTAAGACATATGTTTTAAATTTTAACAAGTATTGTTCTTGAAAAACACTTTGTGTTCTAGGTTTTCTCATTTTGTAGGTTGAAAGTGAAACATTGGAGATCAAGAAGGTGTTACAGGTGGGGAAGATGACCAATTGAGTTGAGGTGAGGGGTTTGTAACCAATTATATGTACATAGGTGTGTTTTTGTATGTACATAGGTGCATTGTTGTGGGTTGTAGTTTTCTCAGTGTTTTAGAACCTAGAATTTTAGAAAGCAACATGAATATCATGAAAATATTTTTTTACTAAGACCGTAGGAATGTAATGAATAGCTGACCATTTTATAAACACCCATCTTTTCCCAATAACCTTTAACACTTTGTGTTATCAACTCTTTCATTCTACAGGTTGAAAGTGAAACGTTGGTGAGTGGAGTTGCAAATGGGGGAGAGGAAAAAGTAATAGAAGTGAGGTGAGGTGTTTGTAACTGATTGACATGTTACTTCTAAAGGGTTTTAAAACATTATGTGGGTTGTTTTTTGTAAAGGGTTTTCAAATGTTAAGTGTTTTTATGGTTTCAAAAAACCCAGTGTTTTACAACTTGGAATTTTACAAATAAGTATGAATGTATTGAAAATATTTTGTTATTTAGACTGTAGGAATGTAACAATAGGCACCTTTTTGTAAACACCCAATGTTTTCCCACAAACATTAATAATGTGTGTTTTTGGCTTTTCAATTCTGCAGGTTGAAATTGAAAGGTTGGATAACAAGGGGAGACCAAAAAAATATCCGAAGTGAGTTGAGGGGTTTCTAACCATTTGGGTTGTTAGGTGTAAAGGGTTTTAAAAAATTATAAGGGTTTTTATTTGTAAATTGTGTTCAAACATTAAGTGGGTTGCAATTTTTGTAAAACCTAGTGTTTTGCATATTAGAATTTTACAAAAAGAGTGTGAATGTCTTGAAAATATTGTTATTTAGGCCATAGGAATGTAATGAAAAATGTCGTTTTATAAACACCCATTGTTTTCCAAGAACCATTAACACTTTGTGTTTCACCACATTCAACAAGTTTATTCATTATTGGTGATAATGGCAAGAAATTGGTGTTCCTGCTATTTGTAATGCACACATAGATATATAGGCTTACAAATCACAAGGGTTTGGGTATGTTGTGATGGATGTTGTAGTTTTATAACCACCTAATGTTTTCCATTTCATTGTACTGCACACCTTTCAAACTAAAAAAATTAATTCACATTGCACAACTAATAAGTAGATGTTGGTAGATAGATGAAAAAATTTAAATTACAATATAGGCTTTTTACAAAGTCAACCTAAAATCAGTTATGCAGTTACTTCACATTGTATAACTAATAACTATACCCACAACTATAGGGATCTCCACTAGTGCAGGAGCACCTTGGCTTAACTCCATTTTGGTTTGTCTTCAATTTTGGCTTGTACCTGACCTTAGCCAAGTCAGGGTGTTTGTGTGATTAGTTTGGACCATAGTAGGTCTTGTTGGTGTGTGATGAGTTAGGCATTAGGACTAATTTCATCAATGTTGTTAAATGTTGTTCTTAGCTTTGGACAACATATGTTAGAATTTAAAGCATTAAATGTGTTTAATACCACATCCTTGTTGCTAGAAGATGCTAATGGTCAGTTAAGGGATTTGTTGGCTTGAGATCAAGGTGTTAGAGGTCCTAAGATTGAGGATCATGACACAATCATGGAAGTTGTAAAGTTATTGTAAAACTGCATGGTAACATTTTGTTAGGTTGCATGCAGCTTGGGTGGATTGGAATCCCTTGAAATTAGGAGTAAGTGGTCGAGCAACTTCCCTAGAATGATGGAAAAGGCATCTATGTGAATGTATGGCTTGTAGAGAAGTAGTTTAGTTGTTGTTGTTATCAAATTTTGGCTTTTGGAATAGAAGAACTCTATTTTTTGCAAATCCCGTGTGTTTTCATATAACAGTGATATCTAGTGACATATATACTCTGATTTAGCATTGTACTGGTGTTCTTTGAATAGTTTAGAGTCACTTTTCTTTTGTTTTTAGGTTACTTAAATCAGGATTGTTGTTTTGAATTCACAAGTTGGCTTCTAGTGGGTTTGTAAATTTTGTTTTGAGCAGTAAATCTTTTCATGGCTTCCCCATAAACACTGACCATGGGATCTTCTTGAGATTGGTGAAATATGGAATGGAAGCCAGTCGATTGTAAATATGTAGTAGTAGGAAACCTTGAGAGCCAAGCAATGATTTGTAAAATCAAACCCTAGGCGAGCTAGGACTGCCCGGTTAGGTGTTTGAGAGTGAAAGTTGAAGAACTTAGGCAGGGGAAGAGACCATTGTATGGAATCGGTACAGTTCTAGGTGGGGTAAGGTAAGGTCTTCACATGCCAAAGGGATTGAAACTTCCATCAATCCATTAGAAGTAGATCTAAAGGAGAAAGCAGTGAAACCCTAGAAAATAGGTCAATTAGCCCTTCTACCCAAGATTGTAGAAATCCACCATACGATATAGATAGAGGCTTGAAACCCTATGAAAGATTTAAAATTCCAAAAAGGGTATCAGGAAATCAATTTTATTTGATAGGTTGTTTGACAAATTTAAGCAAGAAAAGCCAAAAAGGGACTAGTAAGGGCTACTAGAACTTAGGCCTGAGCAAAGCAATTTCTTGAAAGCGGGTAATTTGAAGATTGAACACCTTGAAAGATGGACCTATTTGGATGCAAGAAGCATGAGGACAGTGTTTCCAACTCCCCTGCAAGTAGTTCAAGTTTGGTATTGAAGATGGCACTTAGAACCTTCTAGGTGTTGGAAGAAGATAGCAAATTCAAGTGGTGTTTGTCTACCCAAGGTAAAGCACAAGGTAGGAAACTCTTTGAGAATAGTTCGAGCAGGGCTTGGTTAATCACCAAAGCTCAACAAGAACCCATTGGAGTCAGGTTCCAGGAAGGAGATAGTGAGAAGGTCTTCTAGGAGTTGTGCAAGCAACCTTGGGTTTCATCTTACACCATATTGGTATCAGAGCCAGGTTTGATTCAAGGCTTGTGATTGATGTTGCAGCCCACTGAGTCTGTAGGAGAGAACACACCAAAGGAAAGAACCATGGTGACTAATGCTGAGTTGGCTAAAAAGGTAGAAGAGCAAGAGGAAGATAACTGGTTGCTAAGAGAAAGGTTATCTCAAGTGGAGAAGCTCTTGGATGAAGTCCATGAGACAGCAGATAAAGTGAAGGACAAGATAGAGCAGAAGGAAGAGCAGGAAGCAAAGGAAAAAGAAGAGGACTTGGAGGAGGAAGCTACAAAGCCTGATCTTGTTCTTGCAGAGGAACCCTTCTTGAAAGCACTGCAAGCCTTAAGTGGTAAAGCATTGGAAGGTGTGCCACTATTTAGTGGACAAATGGACCCTGTTTCAGTTGTGGACTGGATTGAGAGCATTGAAAATCACTTTGAATGTGATGGTATAATAGAGGCCCAAAAGGTAAAGGTGGCCAAGTCAAGGTTGAGAGGAGCAGCTCTCACATGGTTGAAGTTTGTACAATTTGAAAGAGAGAAGGAAGGCAAAGGTCCCATAGTTTCATGGAGAGGAATGGTAACTAAGATAAGGCAGACCTATCTTCCTGATGATTATGAAGTTCAGTTGCATAGGAGAAGACACAATCTGAGGCAAAAAGATATGGATGTTCAAGCATACACAAAGGAGTTCCAAAAATTGTGCCTTAGATCAAAGGTGGTTGAAGATGAGAGCATCAAGCTAGCAAGGTACCTGAATGGGCTCAAGTGGTCTATCCAAGAAGACATGAGCTTAGTAAACTTCAAAATAGTCTGCCAATGCTATCAAATGGCTTTGAAGATAGAGGAGAAAGGAAAAAGTAAACAAGATAAAAACCCCAAAAGTAGAGGTAAATGGAAAGACAATAGAGGACAAAGAGGAGGTTATAGTGGAAGAAGTTCAGAACCAAGAGCCCAAGGAGAAGTCAAATTTTCATAATAGCAAGAAGGAAGCTCTAGTAGAGGTGGTAGAGGAAGAGGTTTCAGCTCCAGAGGAAGAAGTGGTGGACAAGGAAGAGGTAGCTACTCACCAACATGAAATGTTACCACTGCAACCAATTGGGACACCTGACCTATAGATGTCCAGAGAAAGGTAGTACTTCTCATGGAGGAGATAAGAGAACTAATCTGATTCAAGATGAGTCAGCTGCAGCAGATAAGCATCCTGAAGTACCATTGAACTCAGAGGAAGGTGAGAACCTCATGATGAGAAGGACTTTGATCAAGGAACCGGTGAAAGAAGAGCCAAGCCAAAGGAGGTACTTGTTTAGGATAAAGTGCAAGATGATGGGGAAAGTGTGTAAGGTCATCATTAACTCAGGTTCTACTAACAATATTGTGTCAGAGGAGGCAGTCAACAAGCTAAAGTTGACAAGGATACCCCACAATGATCCTTAAAAAGTCACATGGCTCAATAAAGGTCAGCATGTCTTGGTGAATGAACAAGCATGGGTGGAGTTTTCAATTGGTAGGTATAAGGACAAAGTTTTATGTGATGTGTTACCTATGGATGCATGCCACTTGCTCCTAGGTAGACCATGGAAATTTGACTGCCAAGCTGTGCATGATGGAGAAAAGAACTCCTATACCTTCAAGAAAGATAAGGTGACTTTCAAAATTCAGTCTTTGCTAGAAGATACAGAAGTACAGACAACAGGTTCTAAACTACTCATGGTGGGAGAAAAGGAGTTCCTAGAAGCCTTGGAAGAAGGAGGAGTTGGATATGCAGTGATGATCAAGCCAAGAGAGGTGAGCAAAGAGAAAGCAGCTGAAAAGCAAGAATTACCTGAGGAGATACAGAAATTATTGCAGACCTATGAAGGCATTGTAAGTAGTGGTCAACCAGCAACATTACCTCCTAAAAGAGCCATAAGTCATAGGATAGACTTGATACCAGGAGCTACCCTTCCAAACAAAGCAGCTTACAAGATGACACCTCAACAAATGAGGAAATAGCTAGGCAGATTCAAGAACTTCTAAACCAAGGTCTCATTAGGAAAAGCATTAGTCCATGCGCAGTACCCACTGTCTTAGCACCTAAAAAGGGAGGAGAATGGAGGCTTTGTACTGATTCCAGGGCAATAAACAACATAACCATCAGGTATAGGTTCCCTATCCCCAGGATTGAAGATCTCATGGATTGTCTAGGTGAAGCTAGGTACTATACCAAGATAGATTTAAAGAGTGGTTATCACCAAATTAGGATACATGAGGGAGATGAGTGGAAAACAGCCTTCAAAACCAATGAAGGTCTCTATGAGTGGCTAGTTATGCCATTTGGCTTGTCTAATTCCCCCTCCACATTCATGAGACTCATGAATGAAATCCTCAAAGACTACATTGGCAAATTTGTAGTAGTGTATCTTGATGATATACTAATTTATAGCAGAACAAGAAAAGAGCACCTCCAACAGATAGAGCTGATTTTCAAGAAGCTACAGGAGAGGAAAATGATGATCAACTTGGAAAAGTGTGAGTTCATCAAAACAGAGCTGGTGTACCTTGGATTTGTGCTATCACATGGCAACTTGAAGATGGATAGCAACAAAGTGGAAGCAATCCTCAATTGGCCTACTCCAAAGATAGCAACAGAGGTAAGAAGCTTCCATGGTCTTTCTCAGTATTATAGGAAATTCATAAGACAGTTTAGTGCTATTTGTGCTCCTATGTTGGATACCATAAAAGGAGGAATGAAAACCAAGTTTGTATGGAATGAGCAAGCTAACAAGATTTTTGAGTTACTGAAGGAGAAGATAGCTACCCAACCTATTTTGGTGTTACCAAGCTTTGAGAAGCTATTCACCATTGAATGTGATGCAAGCAATGTAGCTATTGGAGATGTTCTCAGTCAAGAGGGCAGACCAGTGGCTTTTCATTTAGAGAAGTTAAGTGAAGCCAAGAAGAAGTATTCTTCTTATGACCTTGAGATGTATGCATTGGTCCAGGCTTTAGGAAAATGGAGGCACTATTTTCTTCCCAAGGAATTCATTGTGTATTCAGACAACCAAGCACTCAGTTTCCTTAATTCACAAGAGAAGTTGAGTCACAGGCACATGAAATGGGTGGAGTATTTGCAAGCTTACACCTTCAATATCAAGCACAAGAAAGGAGCTCTCAACAAGGTGGCAGATGCCTTGAGCAGAAGAGTCCTCACAATTCAGGAAATTCAAGTGAAAAGCATTGGGATAGATCATTTCAAGGATCTATATGCAGATGATGAAGACTTTGCAAATATTTTTAAGGTATGTGCTGAATACAAGAATCATTTCCATAGCAAATATGTTGAATATACTTTGCAAAGTGATCTTTTGTTTAAAGGCAATCAACTTTGTGTTCCTAGAGGTTCTATTAGAGAAAACTTGATACAAGAAAAGCATAATGGTGCATTGAGTGGTCATTTTGGGATCACCAAAACTCAGGAACTAGTTTAAAGATTTTACTTTTGGCCAAGAATGAACTTAGATATCAGAAGGTATGTGGAAAGTTGTGTAGTGTGTCAAAAGGCAAAGGGTACTTCTTCAAATGCAGGCCTATATCAGCCACTTCCCATTCCTTCTAGGCCATGGGAATGTTTCAGTATGGACTTTGTAGTTGGGTTACCCAAGACAAGGCAAGGTATGGATAGTGTTTATGTTGTTGTAGACAGATTCAGCAAAATGGCTCACTTTGTGCCATGCAAAACAACCAATGATGCCAGTCAAATAGCCTCTCTTTTCTTCAAAGAGATAGTAAGGATACATGGCTTACCAATCAGCATTGTATCAGACAGAGACACTAAGTTTATGAGTCATTTTTGGAAGACTCTTTGGCAAAGAATGGGCACCAATCTATCCTTTGGATCTGAATACCATCCCCAAACTGATGGTCAAACCGAAGTTGTGAATAGGACACTTGGAAATCTCTTAAGATGCTTGACCAAGGAGTATGGTCAACAATGGGATCAATTGATTGGGCAAGCTGAATATTCCTATAATGATACTGTCAACAGATCAACAGGGAAGAGTCCCTTTGAAATTTTTTATGGTCTACATCCTAGAGGTGTTTATGAGCTGAGAGAGTTGAAGGATGGAGTCAAGGGAAGTGGATATGTTGATGACTTTGCTTGTGCAATGCAGGAAATTCATGAGACAGTCAGAAAAACACTTGCAGAAAACACCATGAAGCATAAGATTAAGGTGAATTAGCATAGGAAAGAAGTCCAATTCAATGTTGGAGAGTTAGTAATGGTGCATTTGAACAAGTCTAGACTGCAGAAAGGAGTTCCTCATAAGTTGCAAATGAAGAGGATAGGTCCCTATCCTATCTTGGAGAAATATGGAAACAGTGCATTTAAGGTCCAGCTACCAGATGACAGTGGACTATCCCCTATTTTCAATGTTGCAGACCTAGTCCATTACAGAAGACCACCACCAAACATGGATCAAACCCTTCATGAAGTCAGCCAAGATGTGGAAGAACTCAAACTACCCTCCACTGCAGTCAAGCAAGCTGACAAGATATTGGACACTAGAGTCTATAAGAGAACTAGAACCAAGGAGTACAAAGAACATCTGATTAGGAGGTATGGACAAACTGATGCTGATGTAGTGTGGATCAAGGAGGTAGAGTTCAAGAAGTTGGGAGTTGATCTCAACTTGCTCAATCCAAGGGTGGATTGAAATTTTCTATTTTGGGGAGGATGGTGCAAGAGCACCTTGGCTTAACTCCATTTTGGTTTGTCTTCAATTTTTTCTTGTACCTGACCTTAGCCAAGTCAAGGTGTTTGTGTGATTAGTTTGGACCGTAGTAGGTCTTGTTGGTGTGTGATGAGTTATGCATTAGGACTAATTTCATCAATGTTGTTAAATGTTGTTCTTAGCTTTGGACAGCATATGTTAGAATTTAAATCATTAAATGTGTTTAATACCACATCCTTGTTGCTAGAAGATGCTAATGGTTAGTTAAGGGAGTTGTTGGCTCAAGATCAAGGTGTTAGAGGTCCTAAGATTGAGGATCATGACACAATCATGGAAGTTGTAAAGTTGTAAAACTGCATGGTAACATTTTGTTAGGTTGCATGCAGCTTGGGTGGATTGGAATCCCTTGAAATTAGGAGTACGTGGTCGAACAACTTCCCTAGAATGATGGAAAATGCATCTATGTGAATGTATGGCTCGTAGAGAAGCAGTTTAGTTGTTATCAAATTTTGGCTTTTGGAATAGAAGAACTCTATTTTTTGCAAATCCCATGTGTTTTCAAATAACAGCGATATCTAGTGACATATATACTTGGATTTAGCATTGTAATGGTGTTCGTTGAATATTTTAGAGTCACTTTTCTTTTGTGTTTAGGTTACTTAAATCGGGATTGTTGTTTTGAATTCACAAGTTAGCTTCTAGTGGGTTTGTAAATTTTATTTTGAGCAGTAAATCTTTTCATGGCTCCCCCATAAACACTGACCACGGGATCTTCCTGAGATTGGTGAAATATGGAATGGGAGCTAGTCAATTGTAAATATGTAGTAGTAGGAAACCTTGAGAGCCAAGCAATGATTTGTAAAATCAAACCCTAGGCGAGCTAGGACTGCCTAGTTAGGTGTTTGAGAGTGAAAGTCGAAGAACTTAGGCAAGGGAAGAGACCATTGTATGGAATCAATACAGTTCTCGGTGGGGTAAGGTAAGGTCTTCACATTCCAAAGGGATTGAAACTTCCATCAATCCATTAGAAGTAGATCTAAAGGAGAAAGCAGTGAAACCCTAGAAAATAGGTCAATTAACCCTTCTACCCAAGATTGTAGGAATCCACCGTATGGTATAGACAGAGGCTTGAAACCCTATGAAAGATTTAAAATTCCAAAAAGGGTATCAGGAAATCAATTTTATTTGATAGGTTGTTTGACAGATTTAAGCAAGAAAAGCCAAAAAGGGACTAGTAAGGGCTACTAGAACTTAGGCCTGAGCAAAGCAATTTCTTGAAAGCGGGTAATTTGAAGATTGAACACCTTGAAAGATGGACCTATTTGGATGCAAGAAGCATGAGGACAGTGTTTCCAAATCCCCTGCAAGTAGTTCAAGTTTGGTATTGAAGATGGCACTTAGAACCTTCTAGGTGTTGGAAGAAGATAGCAAATTCAAGTGGTGTTTGTCTACCCAAGGTAAAGCACAAGGTAGGAAACTCTTTGAGAAGAGTTGGAGTAGGGCTTGGTTAATCACCCAAGCTCAAAAAGAACCCATTGGAGTCAGGTTCCAGGAAGGAGATAGTGAGAAGGTCTTCTAGGAGTTGTGCAAGCAACCTTGGGTTTGTGCAACCAAGTACTATTCTCAAATATATTAATTCATTCATTCTAGAGTGATAATTGCTAGCGCCAATTGCATTTGTTTGTCATGGCATTCCATGAGACCACATTTGTTTAAGGTATTTTTTCAAACAATTCACTACCAAGTGTCTATTAAAGCATAATAGTAAGCATAATAGTAAGCAATATCATAAACAAGGTAGTGAATTATTTGAAAAAGTGGCTCAAATAAATGTGGTCTTATGGTGATTGGAATTCCATACCAAGACATAGACAAGGAAATGAACTATTTCTATGTATGATTTCTTATCTATGGCTTTCCACTATGTTTCGGAAGACATATACTCATCTCCCACTATTTTTTTCCAAAATAATTGCAGATAGTTTGAGTGATAATTTCAGATATATGATGATAATTACAATGATATTTGTATATGGAGACCTCTTAAAAAAAAAATTGTTAGAAAATGGGAAATATCTTATTTTATAATCTAAATGGAGTTTTTCTCAAAGATATATATTTTCATCTTTAGTAGATGTATCAACAATATTTTATGAAACTATACCCACAACTATAGGGAACTCCACCAATGCAACCAAATACTACTCTCAAAGATATTCATTCATTCATGCTAAAGTGATAAGTGCACAGCTACCAATTGAAAAAAAAATTCATGGCATTCCAAGAGACCACATTTGTTTGAGGCATTTTTTCAAAAATTTCATTGCCTTTTCTATGAAGGCATATTAGTAAGCATAATAGTAAGTAACAATATAGACTATAAGGCAATGAACTATTTGAAAAATTCCTCAAAGAAATGTGGTCTCATAGTGATTGGAATGACATGAAAAGCCATAGACAAGGAAATGAATTGTTTGCATTGATGATTGCTTATCTAGGGCTTTCCATTGTGTTTTGGAAAACATATACTCACCTCACACTGTGTTTTCCAACTTGCAATTATACAATGCATGTATATGGTTGTTGGAGAATATTGTGTGTTTGCTATGAAAGCATAATATTAAATCTAGATTGTCATGGCATTCCAACACCATGGTGATTGGAATGATGTGACAAGCCATACACAAGGAAATTAACTATTTCTATGTATGATTGCTTATCTATGGCATGCCACTATGTTTTATTAGACATATACTCACCTCAAACTATGTTTTCCAACTTGAAATCATACTGCACATGTATATGGTTGTTGGAAAATATTGTGTGTTTACTATCAAAGCATAATATAGTAAATTTGGATTGTCATGGTGTTCCAACACCATGGTGATTGGAATTCCATGACAAGCCATAGACAAGGAAATGAACTATTTCTATGTATGATTGCATATCTATGGGTTGCCACTATGTTTTGGCAGACATATACTCACCTCACACTAAGTTTTCCAATTTTCAATCATATTGTGCATGTATATGCTTGTTGGAAAACATTAGGTGTTTACTATCAAAGCATAATAGTAAATATGGATTGTCACGGCATTGCAAGACCATGGTGATTGGAATGCCATGACAAGCCATAGACTAGGAAATGAATTATTTCTATGTAACTATTTCTATTGCTTGTATATGGCTTGTCATGGCATTCCAAGACCATGGTGTTGGAATGCCATGACAATTCATATTTAATAGTATTCTTTGATAGATTTTTTCAAAAATCCATATTTACTATTTAGCCATGGTGTTGGAATGCCATGACAATCCATATTTACTATTGTCCTTTGATATATTTTTTGCAAGCATGCGTAGCTTGTTCAAAAGAGCCTATTTTTGGGATTTAGCCATAGTAGCAAGGTAGTGAACTGTTTGATAAAATAATTTGGTAGAAATGTATGAAAATTTTGGTAGCATAGACAAGGCTATGAACTATTTGATAAAATGCCTCAAATAAATGTGGTCTCATGGTGGTGGAATGCCATGACAATCCATGTAGCAAAAAGATGCTACATGGATTTTAATGGCATTTCATCACTGCGAGACCACATTTATTTGAGGCATTTTATCAAATAGTTCATAGCCTTGTTTGTGTTACCAAATTTTCCATTTATGTCTACCAAATCATTTTATCAAATAGTTCACTGCCTTGTTGCAAGTTTCTATATGGATTGTCATGAAATTCCATAACCACAAGACCACATTTATTTGAGGAATTTTATCAAATAGTTCACTTTCTTGTTTTTATGGCTAAAATCCTAAAGCAGGTTCTTTTGAACAAGTTGCACATGCTTCCAAAAAATCTATCAAAGCATAATAGTAGGCAACAACATAGATAAGGCAGTGAACTATTTGATAAAATTATTGAAAGAAATCTGGTCATGTGGTAATGGAATTCCATGAAAATCCATATTGTTTCCTTACTATTATATGGATTTTCATGGCATTTCATCACCATGAGATTACATTTCTTTGAGGCATTTTATCAAACAGTTAACTTCCTTGTCTATGCTACCACATTTTTCATCCATGTCTACCAAATAATTTTTTCAAATAGTTCATTTCCTTGCTAATATGTCTAAAAGCCTAAAATAAGTTCTTTTGAACAAGCTATAAATGCTTGGAAAAAATCTATCAATGAATAATAGTAAAATATTGAACATAGTAAACCTGTAAATGGCAGTCCAAAAATCCAATCATATGAACTCAATCAAGCACCCCTTAAAAGGAAGTTTAATGAAACTCAAGCATAGATTAGTCATCATGACAATGAGAAACTATTGAAGCCTTAAAGGTTAAAAATGAAGAAGGAGAAGCCTATATTACTAAGATTGAGACTATTGGAAAAACATATTAAGATACACAAATTGAAAACTAGTAAATCCTTGAATAGGTTACAAAGAGATGGCTATAACAACAATCTAGTATATAATAAGGGGCATGAATCAGTCATGGACAGTGATAAATTCATGAAGCAACCAATATGTGTGGTGAAGTAGAAGGTAGAGTAGACCTATGGCAGTGTTAAATGTAATGAATAGTCATCATAACAAAAAGGAAACCTTTGACAATCTATGATAGTCCCTTATGATGAAAATGATGAAAGGAGGGCATGCCTTGCTTCCTAGGGTAGTCTTATCAATTAAATTAATTATGGTAGTCAAAAGAACACAAGTTAATTAGACAATAAATTCAAGGATAATATTATCGTGAAGGTGAACATAATGAAAATAAGTGCTTGATGGAGTAACAATCTTAAGGAAAGTCATGAGAAGCACTCTTCGTCATCAAAGGTGTATGGTCAATGAGATGAAAAGAGTAAATGAATATACAATACCAAAGTATGAAAATTGAAAGTCAGACCTAAGATAATGGTGTCATATGACTGTTGAAAAGGTACCTTTTCTATAATAACAGTTGTAACAGTCAAATAATAATGTTGACAATCTCTACAAAGGAAGTTGTGGTAGAGTTTGAGAAGGATTTAGGTGAGTTTTTCAAAGAATTGTTAAGAGACAACAAAATCATAATGGGTTACTCTCAAAATCAACCCAAAATTCCCCATTCTCAAGGACAAAAGAGGAACAAATTAAATGTAAGCATGGGATAGGAATTCTAGAAGAATTACCACCACGATCAAGGATAATCATTCAACTATCAAAGATAACTTGTCATGGGAAGTGTTGAAGCTAAATAGGAAGCAATGAAAAGGCCTAATATGATAAAATTGTATGAATGAATAGGTATGCCAATGTTCAAGAGTGAAATGATAGAGTATAAAGAAGGAATGAGATAGAGGAATACTACAACACAAAGATAAAATCATGGTTTTGAGAAGGATAGTGTCATGAAGCATATAGAGAGGTTTGTTATATGCCAGAAAACCTTATATGGAAAATGAAATGGGGATGAGAAGTCATAAGGTAGAGACGTATAACTATAAAAGGGGCATGAACATCCATCAAAGCATTATACAAAATCAATTTTTATCAAAGGTTGCATTTACAAGTTCCCTGGAAGACTGTTGGAGTATAGGACCACTGAGAGGGGTGTGAATAAGTGGTCTAAAATAAGTAGTAGGGCCAGTATAACATAAGTTATTGACTTGCTAAGCTAGATTAGCCAAGGAGTGGGGATGGTTGCTGATGAGTTTAAAACCCTCAAGACACAACTAAAGTTCCTTTCCACCGGTTAGAGTAAGTCACCGACCAAATATAACAAAAAGTAAACTTGTTATAAAATTTGCATAATGACCCTCACTTAGGGTTTTAGAATAAACTTGCAAGTAATGAAATAACCCAAAACAACTTCAGAAAACCTCAACGGGCTTCAAAACATGTAATTGATTTGTAACCTTTGATTCTAACCATATACTTTTAATGCAGACTATTATGCTTTTGACATTGGTTTAGATCATTGTAGAAGCATGAAGATATCATCAACAAACACCAATCATGTATTTATACCAAAAACCTATCCACTAAGTATGTTTAATTCACAACATCAAAGTGTATTAGCCATCAACAATAAAATGTGAATGATGAATGTGCAATGAGTACTTGTTCAATACCTTTGAATTTTCCAAGAAACAACTATCTCAAAATTTTGCAACAACTATCAATACCTTTTGCACCAACACCATGTGAACAAGTAATGAATTAACAATAAGGACTTTGACATGAATATAAATAACCACTGTGGCTATAGATCACCAAATGAATGAAAAACCTCTTTGAAACCAATCCATGAAACCACAATGAAGCAACTCACTCTCTATGTAGTTTGCATCAAACACCTTTTGCATTACCATCTCCATTTACCTTTGACATCAATGAAAAACAACATCAACATACACATGTATGAAAAATGTTGAAGTATACATAAGGCATGTGGCATGTTTGATAGAATTCCACAAAGGGTTGTAGTCATGCCTCAAATTTGAAGATAGTTCAAGGAAATACGCAAATATGGTAGAATTTGAAAGTTAATGACCAATAAGTTGTGAAGGTGTTAATCATGTCAAGAATATAGTTGCTAACCTTCTAATAGGTAAGGTAAATATTCACTGTTGGTGGTAATTAAAGTGTCTTGACAGTGAGATGAGATAACTTATATTTCAGCCCTAAGAACTTGAATGAGGGATGAGAACTTTTAAAAGTGATTTATAGACCTAATCATAGTCAACATATCAATTATGAAGGTTAGGGTAGCAACCTATCGCTAATAAATGAAGAATGATAATAAATATAATGATTTATCTATGCCATATGTAAGAGAAAGATAGGAAACATGCTCCATTATCATGTGCTAGAAGTTTGAAAAAGAATGATTAGTTAAGAGAATCTAGAAAGCATGTAGGAGTGAATTATGGAACAATCAAGGTAGTTTGGTAGCAGTTGGGACATCAATGAGAAATTTGAGCTTTCTAAGGGAAGTGTAAAAGAATCTAGGGGAAATTCAACTTCTTCCACAAATCTAGAAGCCACATCACCAACTAGAGCACATTTCAAGGAGCGAAAGAGACTAAGTCAAAAAAGGAAGCTTCTTTGGCATGCAAAGGAGGTTGGCCTAATTTTTAGCCTTCTAACTTAGTCGAAAATACTTCTTATATGCTCTCCTATGGTTGGGATTAGATATAGGACCCCCAAGATAGAATTATAACTTAATTCTTTCATATTTTTTAGTTGCTATAAGTAGATAACAACATTGTAACTCATACTTTTGTTAGTCACAACAACTGAGAACACTTTTGTAACACTTTTCAAGCAATAAGAGACATATTTCAGACTTATGTATGAACATGTTTCCACTTGAGATCTGTAAACACCAATTGTAAACCTTAATCGTGCCTAAGATCTTGAAGATAATGAATACAAGAAATGAAACAAACTCACCTTGAACATGGACTCTTGATATGGTTGTTTCCCTTAGACTTTGATTGCATAACCTTAATATTTTCCTTGATCTTGATCTTGATATGATATGGTGTCAATATTGATATGATAGATGAAGTTATGTTTGAGCATAGATAGATAATGATATGCAAGATTTAGAAGAATGACCTAGGTGGATGCAAAGAAGAAAGGAATGTGACACATTTATTAGATGCAAGAAAAGCATATAAATGTCTTATGAAATGTATTTGATATGGGAGGAAATGATATGGAAGATTGCATATGGAAATGAATGGAATGGAAAGGCTATGAAGTGATCATTTTTGAGTTGTAGATAGAAAATGATATGCAAGATTTAGAAATATAAATGAACTAGGTGGACACAAAGAAGAAAGGAATGCAACACATTGATTAGATGCAAGAAAAGAATATAAATGGATTATGAAATGTATTCAATATGGGAGGAAAGGATATGAAAGGATGGATATGGAAATGAATGGAATGGAAAGGCTATGAAGTGATCATTTGTTTCATCATAGAGTAGAATGAATCCCTTTTTGTTATTGGTTATAATTTTTGTAATCATCATCAGATGGATTGAATCGATACACACACACAAGAAAGACTCATCCCCCACTCCTCACTCTCCTTCACACACAACAAGGTGTGGAGATCCTCAAGATTCCTCATAATGTGACAAGAAAAGAAAAGAGACAAGAATTAAGATAAAGCACAAGCTATCATGCATGCAATATGATAATGATAAATATGAAAGATCATGATAATGGAAAATACAAATACTAATGGATATGATAAGGACTAGTGAAAAAAATAGTTGTAGGATGGAAAACATAGTGGGTTGTGACTAACTAAAGCCCAATGTTTTAGAATGTTAAAGAGTTTATAGTTTTTTTATTTATGTGTTTCTCATAACAATGATAAAACAATGATAAATAACAATTTAAATGATAATGATAAACAAGATCTTATTCCTTAGTCAAGCTAAAAATCAAAGGAGATATGAATGGATATGGATCAATGATATAGGTTAGTGATAGGACATGTAAGGATACACCCTATATGAAGGATTGAGATAGATGGGTCAAGATATGGAATACTATGGGTGGAGGGAACCAAAGACAAGGGAAACGAAAATGTTTGGTTTTATACAAAGGATAAATAGAGGACCTATGGAGGACTCCAAAGATGACATGTCAAAGTAATAACATGCCCCCATGCTAAGAGGTATAACAAGGGAGAAGTATGAAATGTTATAATGACATGAAATGGATATGGAAGATAAATGGATATGAAAGGAAACATGAGATGGATGAAAAGTGATATGAAGGATGGAAGACACACATGGTATAAAGCATGCATTAGATACTTGTTCTTGTTATTTTTCCCCAATACTTTATGCAAGATCAAGGAAGGTGGATGGATAAAGTGGATAGAATGAAATATAAATGAAGGAATATGATGGCTAAGTGAAAATAGGTTAATAAATAATGTATTGTATGAATGGAAAAGTCTTTCCCCCAAATATACAAGCAAGGGTACATGGATGGATGTGAAATCTAGTGGATAAAAATGGATATGAATGACCATGAAAATGGAAGCTTATGGAATTGAAAGTTAATGAAGGTGTATGGATATGAATGGAGGACTCAAGTGTCTCTTTGTGGAAGATAGTACCTCATTGACTGAATGTTTCTTATAGAACATGGATAACATGTTCCCACTCAAAGAAATTGGCAGGAAAAGTGGTAAAGATAATGGAATGGATAGGGGTAGGAAAAAGGGGGTTAAGGATTCATGCAAAGGATTGGATTAAATGCATTGAATGAAGAATAAAATTTGGATAAAAGTATGAAATGGAGTCATTATGAGGGAATGTGGGCAAGAAAAAAATTGACACGCACCTTGAAGGGTGGTGAAAGTTGAAGGATTGAGACTAGGTTGGGATAATAAACTTGGGCATATAAGGAAATAAAATAGATTTGGAAGATGAGGAAAGACTTTTGATTGACTTATGAGATGGAATATACTTAGATGGAGGATTGGATGATGGTGGAATATTGGATTCTTTTGAATTACCAAGTTTGGATACCAATTTGGATTTTTTATTTGAATACATGGATTCTTTTGCTTTCTTCGGAACCTACATTGTTTTAACTTTTTTTTTTCTTTATAGACTTTTTTATTTCTTCTTAATTGGATTTTGCATTTTTTTAGAAATGGTTTGATTTTGATTTTGGAGCATATTTTTCTTTATTTTGGTATGTCATTTTAGTGATACATGATGATATTTAGGTTTTCTTAGATTCTTTGATTTATACATTTCTTGTTTGGTATCCCAATTGCTTGGACAGGCCATAGAGGGATTATATGAAAAAGGGAATTTTGAAGTGGAAGGTGTTATAAGGAATTCAAGGGTATGTTCCTTTGTTGTTCTTGAAAGGGAACATAAGGATATGCATTCGGAACAAATGGCCCCAAGATGGATGGAAGGGTTGATGGATAGGGTCCAACAATAGATGATAAAGATGATGGAGGAGGTGGATGTATTGATTTAAAGGGGGGCCTTTTTGGTTTGAAAGAGCCACCAACATCTTGAGAAGGAGGTATGTAGCCAAGGCCATAAGAATTTGGATGTTTTTTAATATTAGGATGTCAAAGTAAACCTTGCTCATGAAGGTGTGTGGTATTGTAGGAGAAGACTAGCTTTCATAAATGTGGATGAACCAAGCTTATATTTTTGTGGTTCATGAATGCGATCTTGTGAAATATGTTGAGAAGTTGTTGAAGATGATTTAGCATTGTTGTAATTGATGTCAAAACCTTGGATTCGAAAGGATTTTCTCTAGATGATGAACAAACTTAATCTATCCTACCATATGCTATGATTTTATGCAGTGTCAATATTATCCTTGATCCAGATATGGCAGTAATTCTTTTTGGGACATATGTTGAATTCAGTTTATGCAGTATAATGAAGTCTAATCTTTTGATGTTGGTTGTTATGCTCAAATATTACTCCAAGTAACCTTGGTATCTGGAACTTCATGTAGCATGTTGCAAGTTTTTGTATGTCATTGTACTTCTCTAGTTGACACTAAAATTGATGATAATCAATATTTGGTCTTGGTTGTGGCATTCTCATTGGCTCCAAAATATATTTCATGTAATCCAAAGTTTGCTATCTTATGTGTGACCTATTTCTGGTCCCTTGGTAATGTGGTAAGATTATCTTTATGTGTGAACTATCTTTTGGGTTTGGTGTTAGCATGCAAGGTCTTATTGAATATTTTAAGGTTGTTCTTTATGTCCACATGCCTTGTGGTGATCTAAATTCAAATGGTGTTTGGCCGACTTAGAAGACTATGAAGATATTGTGTGTTGATGAATTATTTTTGTTCTATGGGCATACATATAGAGAGAGAACATATTTTTGATTGAATATATAGAAGCATGAAAAAGTGTGCTATGTGCGAGCAGATAAAAGAGTGCAAGTGTGTGAACAAGATAAGAGGATGTGAAGGAAGGAGTAATCTGTCTTGGCAGAGGTTGTGTGAGGGAGGTGTGCAGAAGATTCTTTACTGGATCTACTACAGACAACAATTGTGCTCTTAACTAGAATTGAACTCATGCATATGTAGATGCAACTTCATCAGTCAACTTTTGTTAGTGAGATCATTTCGTAATCTACTGCTTTGTATTTAAGTAGTGGACCCAACCTATAGTGAGCCTTTTTGTATCTTTGGCTATAATAGTCGGGTAGTGAGCCCAACCAATAGTGAGCCACCCTCCAATGAGCAAATTGGTAGTGAGTCCTTGTAAAAATCACCTTAACTAGTGTCCCTTAACTGGTTCTTTATAATTGGGAATTAGCATTCTTTGTGGTTTTTCCCTTCTTGGGTTTCCCTGTAAATTTTGGTGTTCATTGTGCTTGGTGTTGTTGTGTGCATTCATGTTCATATCTATTTGAATAATTTATGATTTGTATAAGTTTTCTTCTTGGATTAATTAAAGAAAATAAATTATTGTTAGGATAATTGATTCATCTCACCTCTCAGTTATCCAAACTATTCAACAATTGGTATCAGAGCTTGGTCCCTTGCAGATAGAGCTTATTTGCTTAAGGAAGATCTTGGAAATTTGAATAGATGGTAGGAGCTTATCACTTTGAGCAAGAATTGAAAATAATGTTAGATGAAATGGAAAGCACGAAATCTGAAAATGAAGAGTTGAAAGAAAATCATAAGGAAGCAAATTATTGTATCTCAAAGATAAGGGAGCAAATCTGAAAATTCAAAGCAAGACATAGAGAGGTAAGCTAGGAATTAAAGGTTTCAAAGGAACGCATTGTGGATTTAAAGAAGCAACTAGATGAATGCAAAAAGACTGAAGAAAATCTCAAAGGTACCATCAAACAAAATTCAAAAGAAAATGAGAAGATAGATCAAGAATTAAGAAGGCTGAAAATAGAAGCAAGAGTATGTGAAAGAAACATAATTTTGGATCAAATTTTGTCCCTACAGAAATGTCACAAGGATAAAGGAGGACTTGGATTCACCAATGAAAGCTCAAATTAGAACACTATAGGTGAAGATAAAGCAGTTGAAGTGGAAGATATATCAATTGTAACAAGCAAGGTCTGGAACTCTAATGCACCTACAAAAAGACCTCTGGTCAGGAAACCAAATGCTCAAAGGTACTTATCATTCAATGGTCATTGTTTTCTATGCAAAATTTTTTAACATAACGCTATAGAATGTAGAAGAAAGATGAAACCGAATACTCAATGCTTTAATTGTTACAAGTTTGGTAATAAAGCAAGTCATTGTAGAAGTAAATTATCTAATCTGACAAGAAGGAATGAAATGAACAATCTCTTTCACGGTTATTGTGATTTATGTTATGGTTATGGTCACAAAGCTAATGAGTGCAAACCTAGAGTTCACTCAGCTAAGTTAAGACAAAGATGTTACAAGTGCAATCAACCTAGACATTATGCTACCACATGCAAATAGAATCAAATGAATCTAAGAAAAAGATGGTCACAATTTGGAGGAAGAAGGAAAAAAGTGTGGAGAACACTTCTATGATACCAGATCTTGGTACATGCCCTATCGGTATCTGAGCCAATCTTCCTTGGCTCAAGGGGAATTTTTTAGTCCATATCCTATCGATTCCCCCTCTCTAAAGTAATATTGATGTAATTTTTAACATGATTAAGTTAAAACTGGTTAATGATAAATGATGAAGCTTAATTTGACTAATTGAAAAGTGAAGTACAATTAAATTGGCATCATTAATGTGTGTTTTTGGTGGTGAAATCATTATGAGTAATTAATCTGAATGAAAGGTGGGAGTTTTCAAAATCATTTCTCATAGCTTGCAAAGGAGAAGAAGAAGTTTTGTTGAGTGATAAGGAGTTTGAAGAAGATAAGCATAATGATGGAATCTGTTAATAGAAGATCAAGTGGCGGTATTCTGCTAAGGCTGAAGGGAGTTGAGTTGGATGATTTTGATCATTGGAAGATGAAGGAAATGGAACTAGGGTTGAAGATGGATGAATTGTAGAACATAAATACTCTAGGTATATATTTATGGGGAGAATGTCCCTGGCTTGTAGAAAAAGAATCTATCTCATTCTTGTTGAGTCAATATAAGGATGAAATCCTTGTTTTGGACAAATCCTATCTGATCACGAAGTAAGCCATTGAAGCTATCATTGGTTTGTGTAGCATTGGTGACCTCCCTGGGAAGAAAATGGTGAAATACAAAGATGTGAAGGAACTTATTGGTATCGACAGAGACCCCCAAGCTCTACTAATAAATACCATTGGGGTGATCCCACAAAGCTAGTTTACAATTTTTGGGAGATTCTAATTTTTGCTAAAATCACATATTTTTAGAAAATATAATGATTTAAGCCTTAAAAAGTTCCATTTAAAGCATTCCAATTGAAGAGGGTTTGATCAAACTACCTTAGATCAAACCCCCTTGGATAGAACCTCGCTAGTCTTAAACCATACCTATAATAGAGTCTCCTTTACACCTATCAAAATGCTGATGAAAAACCACTTTTGATTTACCTTTTGGGGGATCAAATGAATTCATTTAAGATTTATTTTTTGTTAAGTATGTATTCCTTATTATAAGCTTCCCAAAAAAGTATAATTTTAAATAAATTTAATTTTATTATTATATTTATTTTTTATTTCTTGTGAGTGTAGGTTTTTCACCAAAAATCAAGTTCTTTGTTCTACACATGTGGAAAAATAGAAGATTATAAAAAAATTGAAAAATATGAGTGCACTAGATATTGAAGTCCTTGATCCAACAAAAAAAAAATTGAATTTTGATACATGCAAAAATTGTGTTATCAGTCTACCTATGTCTAAATTGTAATTGGTTTGACTTTGAAACTTTATTAAGGAAAAATAATTCAACAAAACTCTATGAAACTAATTGGAAGCACTAGATATCATATTTACAAATCTAAATTCAAAAAAAAAAAGAATTGTATCCTTCATGGAAGAAAAGTTATGTGTTATACGGTGAACGTCACTCCTTAAAAATGGTGTTTACTAAAAAAAACTAGTTTTTGAAGGAGATGGAAAAAGAAGTGTAATTTGACTCCAAATTTTTTGAAAAAAATATATTCGGAATCTACAGTCAAAATGTCACAAATCACTAGTTTGCATCATCTTCAAATTCCTCACGGTTTAGCCACTATAGGTGCCCAAAAGTGAAGATTTAGTTAGAAAAAATTAGTTGAGTGTCTAGTTGGTCAAAGAAATTTTTGAGGTCTGGTTGGATCATCTCTCCAAGATACTTTCTGATGCAAAATATTGTGAATGAAAATGACTATCTCAGGATTGGTCATCCTTATTTATGTCATTGACTATGTTGGATAGTATGAGTGCCATATTGGATTCTATGGTGCTAGCTTGGAAGAGGATTCTTCCAACTATGGGAGAAAGATATAAGAATATTTTTCATGTTAAAAGTGTTATTTTTACTTGAGTTCTTGAATGGTAAAATTTTAACCCTTTGCCTTTGATGGAAAAAAGGGGAGAAAATATGAAGAGAAAAACAAAAACAAAAAGAGGTATTGAATTGCTTGACAAAGGGGGAGTACTTGGAATTTTTGGAGTTTGTAGTTTTGGAGTTAGAGTTGTGGAGTTTTGTATTTTTAATTTTTTGTTGTTTTTCCATCAATGCCAAAGGGGGAGTTGTTGAGAATTTTTTAAAGATGATTTGGTATTGTTGTCATTGATGTCAAAACCTTGGATCCAAAAGGATGTGCTCTAGATGATGAATAGACTTAATCTATCCTATTGTATGCTATGATGTTACGCAATGTGAATATTATCCTTGATTCAGATATGGTAGTACTTCTTTTTGGGACATCTGTTGAATTCATTTTATGTAGTATAATGAAGTCTAATATTTTGATGTTGGCTATTGTCCTCAAAGCTTACTCCAGGTAACCTTGCTATCCAGAACTTCATGTAGCATGTTGCAAGTTATTGTATGTCAAATTTTGGTTCTCTGGTTGACACTAAAATGGATGATAATCAAGATTTGTTCTTGGTTGTGGTGTTCTCATCAGCTCCAGAATATATTTCATTTAATCCAAAGTTTTCTATCTTTTGGCAATTATGCTATATTATGTATAACCTACAGGTATGTGTAGGATCATCATGGAAAAAATAGGCCATTAAGTGGCAAAAAATTTAGAAAAATTAGAGTTAGGAAAATTGACATAAAAATTTGAATAAGTTCTCTCTATTATTTCAAAAATATGTAAGATTAGAATCTATAGAAAATTGAATTTAGTTTCTAAACTACTAATTTTTATTTTTTTAAATCTATTTAGTGAAAATTTGAAATTTCAATTAGTACTTAAATTTATTAGCAGTAAGGTGCACCCCTAACCACAATAAAATAATAATATTTTTATAATATTTTAGATATAAGTAGAGGACTAATGTCCCAATGTGATGCATATTTTTTGTAATTTTTTTAAATAATTAATTGTGATTTTTTATTACAAATTTTAAAAATATAAACTTGTGTCTGACCACCTTAACTTGGTCAAAACTTCATGAAATTTTTTAATCCTATAGTATGCAAATATATAATGTGACACATATTTTGAATTAAAAATGTGATATTATTTGAAAGCTATAGACTTTTTAATCACCTATCAATCAAGACTTTAGTCATAATTCAAATAGAAAATTAAAAATAATTATTTATTAAATTCAAAGTAAAGCATAATTTATATTGGTGGAAAGTTGAGAATCTCCTTTAAAAACCCTTTTTGTTTCATCAATTTTGGGTAAAAAAAAGTCGTCAACCACATACCCTACAAATGCCCATCATATTGCCACTTTTTGGCCCATCATGATCCTGCACATACCCTTATTTTTTGTCCCTTGGTAACGTGGTAAGAAGATATTTATGTGTGACCTATCTTTTTGGTCCATTGTTACCATGCAAGGTCTTATTGAATATTTTAAGGTTGTTCTTCATGCTGACATGCCCTATGGTGATCTAAATTCAAATGTTGTTTGGCCCACTTAGAAGACTATGAAGATATTGTGTGTGGCCAACTTAGTTTTTTTCTACGAGCATACATATATAGAGAACATATTTTTGATTGAAGTTATAGAAACGTGAAAAAGTGTGATGTGTTTGAGAAGATAAAAGAGTGCAAATAGATTAGAGGATGTGATGGAAGGAGTAATCTGTTTTGGAAAAGGTTGTGTGAGGGAGGTGTGCAGAAGATTCTTGACCGGATTTTCTATAGACAAAAAATGTGCTCTTAACCGAAACTGAACTCATGCATATGTAGATGCAACTTCATCAGTTCACTTTTGTTAGTGAGACCATTTTGCAATCTGTTTTTTTGTATTTGGGCAATGATCCCAACCGCCAGTGATCCTTTCTCTTTTTGTAGTGAGACTTTTTGTATCTTTGGCTATAATAGTCAAGGAGTGAGAACAACCAGCAGTGAGCCACCTTGCAGTGAGCAACTTGGCAGTGAACCCTTGTAAAAATCACCTTAACTAGTGCTTTATAATTGAGAATTAGCATTCTTCATGGTTTTTCCCTTCTTGGGTTTCCACATAAATTCTAGTGTTAATTGTGCTTGGTGTTTTTATGTGCATTCATGTTCATATTTGTTTGATTATTTTCTGATTGGTATAAGTCTACTATAGATTAATTAACGAAAATAAAATTATTATTAGGATAACTGATTCATCCTCCCTCTCAGTTATCTAGACTGTTCAACAAAAAATAAGGATTATCATGTGATGTGAGGGAAATGCTTATAACTTGGGGGTCTTGAATTTATTGAATGGATGGAAAGCTTTATTGAATGAATTTATGGACTAGGATTATGGTATGGAGTTGAGAGACTTGGATCAGGAGATGGTATGACATCATGAAATGGAATGGAATCATGAGATGGAATGGGATCATGAGAGGGAGTACTTTTATCTTCACATAAAGGGGGATCTATTATGGCATGCTTTAGATTAATGAGGTCAAGTGAGTGACATGGTTGACTTTTTATAGGTGCTACATAGGTTGAAAAACATGAAATGGATGCTGTGGATAAACATGGGATGGATGAAGTGAAAGTGGGTGGAACTAGAAGACTAGGACTAGCATTTTGTGAAATAGGATTTTGCATCAGGTATTATATTCCTTTGAGGGTGACTTTTGGTGTTCCTTTGGTGAAATAGGATGGATGGGTGTTCGTTGAACATGGAAGACATTTCAATTTCCCCTGTTAATGGAGGAAAAGGATGACATGGAGGATGACATGAGTTGGGTATAAGTTTCAATAGTGTATTGGAAGGTGTTTATGATCTTTGGGAATCTACTTATAGGACACATGATCATGGATTTTACATGATCGTTAAAGTAGTTCGCAAGGATAAATTCAAAAATATGTTGAGGTATGAGATGGAAGATGGAGGATATGTTAGGATCATCTTGATCCATGGTTTTAGGTAGGTTTATGGTTTTTCTTGCTTGATTAAGATTTAGATCTTGAATACCCCATCCCACTATTGAATATCATACACACCTCCAAGCATATATACATTCTAATCAAGAATGGTATTCAATCGTATCTTTGGGTGTTTGATAAATGCACAAACACAAATAATTTGTATGATAGTGAAAAAGCTTGTTGTAATGAGCACTATCTATTCTATACACTATAACAATGATTTGGAGTTAACCTTCATATTTTATAACAAACCTTAGTTTGAGAAAACATTCCATTTCAATATCTTCATATGTTTGTAAGACGACAAGCACAAAATAGTTGCAGTTGAAAAACACAGTGGGTTGTGAGACACTTCTCAATTCCTATTCTATACACTGTAACAAAATAATGTATTGAAGTTCACCTTCATATTTAATAACCCTTGGCTTGAGTAAACATTTCATTTGAATATCTCCATACATTTGGAATAGAAAATGGACATAATAGTTGTAGGTTGGAAAACATAATGGGTTGTGACTCACTTCTCAATTCTTGTTGAATGCTCAAGGGTGTAGAGTTTGGGGTGGATTTGCAATGTGGGGGATACATAAAAGTAACCAAATGGAGGTGAAGGATGAGTAACTAATTGGTTTTTTGCATGTAGAGGATTATGCAAGAGTATGCAAGTTGTAGGTTGTATAGCATGCAATATTTTCCAACATTCAATTATACATAGACAGTATGGTTGTAATGAAACTCGTCTTTTTTAGACACTAAGAATTTAATGAAAGAACCTACAAATTTATAACAACTCTTCAAGAGACTAAATTTTGGTTTTCAATTTCATCATATGATTGTAAAAAAAAATGCACTAGATAATTATAGGTTGGAAAACATAGTGTGGGATGTTAGTAGATGCTTTTATGAAACCTGCATAGATTCCAAACATCTCCTCACTTATTCAATACAATGGAAGTTGACAGACTTCTCCCTTCTCCTGGTACAAGGTCCATGGTAGAAAATCCTAGACACCACTCTCTTATTCTTATGTAATGCATTTCCTTTCATATGTTAATTCCAACATTTTGCAAATATTAATATTTAAAATGAAACTATAATTTTGCATTACCTTTTGAAGGGCATCAAGTTGAGGAACAAGTGTATTGTGATGTTCAACTTTTGTTAATGCTTTGAGCTTACAAATTTGTAGCCTTTTTTCTAGTTTAGCAACCAATTCAATCAATGCATTGTGCTCATTTTTGTGATGTCTATTTTCAAAAAGAGACATATCATAGGACTTTGGATGTAGGAAAGATTTGAAATGTGAAAGCCTCTTTTCCAATGGAAACAATGTTGCAATTTTTGATTCAATTCTTGGTAGCATGTTTTGATTAATAACTCACTAAGACTCAGCGTGAGACAATGCATGAAGGCACCTTAACAATTCACCTCCTTGCCTATGACTTCAACCACTAAAAAGACCACTTAGCTAAAAAACATCCCCTTTGCAACATCTAAATTGATACAAACTCATGCACTTTGAAATAAAAATTGTATAGCTTCTTCAATTTCATCTTCATATGCAACAAGAGATAGTGGAAGCCTTGTGTTTCCATTGCTCACCAATTTTTCTAGTGATTGTTGAGTTGTTGATGAAATGGTATGGGATTGGATTTTATTTAAAGGATAATCATTACTCCTTTATGTAGATATTCTATTTGAACTAGGATCGTTCCTATTTGTTCTGTATCCACTACCACATAACAAAAATTCCCTCCTCCACCAACCTCCAATGAAGTTATTTTTGTGACATCTTAAACTTTTATAATTTGTGCAATAACACCTTTGACTTTTTACCTATCAAAATGATTTGCAGGACTCTTATAGGTAAATTAAACATTTCCTAATTAAGCCTCAAGGAGCCGGATATCATCCTTAAACTTTGGAACTATGTCAGATTCTTGGAAACACTCATTTTCTAATGTCTCCATGCACCCTTATTCATGGGAAACACCTTTCATTGTTGTCTTTGTTTTCTCAAATTCCTATATCTTAGATTGTAGCTCTCTTCAAACAACGTTAAGCTCCTCTTCTTTTGACTATAACAACTTCTTATGTTTTAATTCCTATTCTAATTGGTTAATTTTAGTCTTCAGTTGTTTTTCTCCACTTTAAGCACTTGGGTATGTGCAGGATTATCATGGAAAAAATAGACCCTTAAGTGGCAAAAAATTCAAAAAAATCAGAGTTAGGCAACTTGACGTGAAAATTTGAATAAGTTATCTATATTATTTCAAAAATTATGTAAGAATAGAATCTATAGAAAATTGAATGCAGTTTCTAAACTACTAGGTTTATTTTTTTTTTAAATCTATTTGGTGAAAATTTGAAATTTCAATGGAGGAGTACTTAAATTTCAGGGAAAAAATAAAAGTAGGTGTCATGACTACCCTAACCACAATAAAATGATAATATTTTTTTATAATATTTTAGACATAAGTAAGAGGACACAAGTGCGGATGTGATGCATATCTTTTTGTAATCTTTTCTTAGTAAATAATTAATTATGAATTTTTTATTACAACTTTTAAAAATATAAAAATTAACATGCGACCACCTTAACTTGGTCAAAACTTCATGAAATTCAATTTTTTCTTTTTAATCCTATTGTATGCAAAGCATAGAATGTGATGCATGTTTTGGATTCAAAAAATGTCATACCATTTGAAAGCTATAGATTTTTTTCAATCAGCCTATCAATCAACACTTTAGTCGTAATTCAAATAAAAAATGAATAATAATTATTTATTAAATTCAAATTAAAGCATAATTTATATTGGTGGAAAGTTAATAATCTCCTTTAAAAACCCTTTTCATTTCATTAATTTTGGGTAAAACAAAATTCATCAACCACATACCCTACAAATACCCATCATATTGCCACTTTTTGGCCCATCATGATTTTGCACATACCCACTTCCTCTAATCTTACCTCTTAACACCCCCTACTATTCCTTTTCATGATCTTCTAACTTATTTTTCATATCTTTTGCTTCAAGCTTTAGATAAGATGCTCCCTCATCAGCCCTTAGGATAGCAGGATCCCTTTCTTGGACAGAGTTTGAAATTTCTTTAATACTTTTATGTGCCTTTGCAGCTACTTTTAGGTGAGTTTTTATAGTGTCTTTATCATTAAAGTATGTTATAGATGTTTCTTTTGACAAGCTCCTTGTTGAACTTGTCTGCCTTTTTAGATAAGACTTTCATGCCTCCAGCCAACTAATTCTCTTTTTCTGCACTTAGATCTGGTTTTTCCTTTTCCTTATCATCTATTTCCAATTGTATTTATTCCATGGAATTGCTAACTTCAATAATTCTTGGCTTAATTTTATCAACTCCATTTATAAATTTTTTTTTACAATAGTGAGTGGGTTGCAATTCTTATAACACCCAATGTTTTCCATTCTATAGTTTTAGAAAACAATATTCATGTAACTAATATCTTTTGTTTTAATAAATGTACTACGATATTTATTTATTTTCTCAAGTAGTGGATGAAGCAGTACTTGCAAGTAAATTTTATTTTTTTCTACATGCCCGCAATGCTATCTATTATTGATGTTTTTTTCTCTTTTTAATAGTACAACTAAAGATGTTGAACTCAAGGATTCACATCTTCCAGCTTCTTGACGAATCTTAGGAAAAAAATGGCAATCCGTTCACGATAGAGAGGCTACATTATACTTTTAAATTCAACTATGAGACTATGGAGAACATGATCTGTAAGATCGACAAATTTTTAATGCCCATGAAACCTGTACTCCCCTATTCCAAGGCTAGCATAGCATGTGGCTTCCCCTCTAACTCCATGTACCTACTCACAAGCTAAACTATGCTCCACATTCTATGTGTGAAGTATGTGTGGAATTTGGAGGTAAATATAACATAGCTAGATGAGGCATTGGAAAGATATGATGTGATGAGGGTGTATACCCCACTAGTGGAATCTCTACACATTCCTAACTCCAATCATCCTTTGATATGAGGTGTGTATGAGAAACTTTTAGCAAGAGCCTACAACATGATGGTCCTAGTTGTTTTGATCAAGCAACACAATTGCATGGTCATGTAGTGTAGCCACATGTCGAAGAATATATACGGGAGATGTTTCATGCCCTCTGCACACTAATAGACCACCCCATGCTAATGCCAATAAGAGATCAAATTGTTATTCAAAATCATGGATTAGGATGCCCCTACTATTCACATCAAGCCACAAATGAAAATACAAAATATGATTATGATCCATAAATCTTGACTAATGTTAAATGAAATATAATATCTTCAAATTTTATTTTTTATTACTATTTTGAAACACCACTGTTCAATGAAAGATAACAACTTTGAAATGTATTTTGTATTTTGAAACACCATTGTTCAAAGAAAGAGAGAGATGATGATATAAGTGGAGTTGAACAAATGAAGCCAAGAATTCCTAAAATTAGCAATTCCATGGAACAAATACAACTGGAAATGGATGATAAGGAAAAGGAAAAAATAGATCTAAGTGCTAAAAAAGAGAATCAATTGGGAAGAGGCATGGAAGTATTATCTAAAAAGGTAGAAAAGTTCCATAACGAGCTTGCTAAAAGAAACATTTTCATACTCTAATGATAAATACACTACCAAAAATCACCTAAAATTAATTGCAAAGGAACATAAAAGTATTAAATAAATTACAAACTCTATACAAGAAAAGGATGTTGATGTCCTAAGGGATGATGAAGGAGAATCTTATCTAAAGCTTGAAGTAAAAGATATGAAAAAGAAGTTAGAAGATCATGAAAAGGAATAGAAATGGGTGTTAAGAGGTAAGAGTAGAGCTGACGAGGAAAAACATATCGATGATCAATTTTTAGATGGAAAAGCAATAGTTGGAAGTGTTGAAAGTGGAGTAAAAGAATCAAAGAATAAAATTAACCAATTAGAAAAGGAATTAAAACACAAGAAGAAGTTGTCATGGTCAAAAGAAGAGAAGCTTAAAGTTGTTGAGAGAGATTTGCAATCTAAAACATTAGAATTTGAGAAAAAAAAGATAGCAATGGAAGGTGTTACCCATGAAGAAGGATGCATGGAGACATTAGAAAATGAGTGTTTTGTAGAATCTAATGTAGTTCCCAAGTTGAAGGATGATATTGGGCTCCCTGAGGATTGATTATGAAATGTTCAATTTATCTATTATGGTCCTACAAAATCATTTTGATAGGTCAAAATTTAAAGGTGTTTCTTCCAAATTTATAAAATTTTAAGATGCCACAACAATAGCTGCATTGGAGGTTGGTGAAGGAGGGAATTTGTGTTATGTAGTAGTGGATGTAGAATAGACAGGAAAGCTCACACTTCAAATAGGATGTCTACATACAAGAGTAATGATTGTCCCTTTAAACAAAATCCAAGACTATACCATTTCCTCAACAACTCAACAATCACCAGCCAAATTGGTGAACAATGGAAACACAAGGCTACCACTATCTCTTGTTGGATATGAACATGAAATTGAAGTAGCTATGCAATTTATATTTCATATTGCATGAGTTTGGAGAAATTCAAATGTTGCAAAGGGGATGTTTTTCAGCCAAGTGGTCTTCTTAGTGGTGGAAGTCATAGGCGAGGATGTGAAATTTTAAGGCAACTTCATACATTGTCTCAGGAAGAGTCTCAGCATGTTATTCATCAAAACATGCTACCAAGAATTGAAGTAGAAATTGCAACATGGTTGCCATTGGAAAAGATGCTTTCACATTTGAAATCTTTCCTACACTTGAAGTCCTATGCTCTTTCTCTTTATGAAAATAGACATCACAAAAATGAGCACCATACATTAACTGAATTGGTTGCTAGACTAGAAAAAAGGCTACAAATGTGCAATCCCAAAGTGTTAACAAAAGATGAACATCACAATACAGTTGTTCCTCAACTTCCTGCCCTTCAAAAAGAAATGCAAGATTACAGTTTCATTTTAAATATTAATATTTACAAAATGTTGGAATTAAGACATGAAAGATAATTCCCAATATAATGTACCTCTCTAGTCATGTTGGGCTAGAGTGCATGTTGTGGATAGAGTTTGAACTCGGAGGAGGATGCGGGCGAGGAAGGATGTGGAGACAATGAGGATAAAGAGGGAGATGATGTTGGGTTTGATGTTTCTACCTAGTGTCTCTTGTTTTCTTGCTACTCGTGGATTTTTTTTCTTGGTGGGTCTCCTTCACTGTGGTCTTGGCATTGGCTTTGCCTACAATCTCCTATGTTGTTCAGGATTTTTGTTGGGTGGAGGTTGAGCTTCGTGCTAGGGTTTTCTATTTCTGCTTGTGTAGCTTTGGGTGTGGTGATGGGTGTTCTTACTGAGGGATTGTTGGAGGAGATTGGTGGCCTTATCTCAGACCTTGATTGACACATAGGGTTGGAAATGGTTTTTTCTTGCTATGCCTTCTCTCCTCTTTCATTGTTTGTTGGCTTTCCTTTCTCTCTCTAGAATTTTTGGGGTTTTTTTCCCTTGATTTCATTGTTTAGGGATGAGGTTCTTGGTCTACCTCTAGTGGAGTTGTTTGTGCACAGTTCTTGGCATGTTTCAGACCCTGACTAGCATGTAGGGTTGGAGGTTGTTGTTCATTGTCTTTCCGACTCTCTGCTCTCTCTGTTTGGAGGAATTCCTGGCCATATCCTTCTTCTTTTTGGACCCTTTGTCTCTTCTTTGGTGCTATTTTTTACCTCTGTGTGGGTGCTTTCATTACTTGCGATTGAGGTTGTTGGTTTCCCTCTAGTGGAGTTGTTTGTAGTAAGTTTTTGGCATGTTTCATACCTTGACTGACATGTAGGGTTGGAGGTTGTTATTTATTGTCTTGTTGGCTCTCTACTCTCTCTGCTTGGAGGATTTCCTTGAGTTATCCTTGATTTTTTAGGTACCTTTGTCTTTTTGTTGTTTAAATTTCTTGGATGGATGAAGAGGTTGTTGTTCTTGGTGGTTGCCAAGGTTCTCTTGGGTTGCCAATTATGTTTCATTTTTTATTTGATCCTCCCCGCTTGGGTCCTTTTGTTCATTTTTTAGTATGGAGATGTGTTTGCTCTAAGTGCTGAGTTTCCTCTTTTGTGGTTATGGCTTAGCCAGTTTTTTTTATCTTGGGTTTCTTTGGATGAGTTGGGTGGTTTTATGTTGGACTACTAGTCCATCTTGATTTGTGTTGTGATCCCCCCTTTTGGGTCCTAAAGTTTGTTATCCAAGATGGGATTGTGTTGCTCATGGAGGAGTGCTCTATTTCTTCCTCTATGCTCCAATATTCTTCTTTTCTAAAGAAGGTTTTAGTCCTCTCTACTATGGGTGTAATTACTTCGCTTTGATTTTTTCAGCTATGGTCTTCTTTGGAGGTGGAGACTACTTCTTTGGAGGTGAATACCTCTTCTATTGAGGTGAAGAGGTGGGTTGTGGATTGGGTGGGAAGGTCCATTTTCTATGGTTTTGGGCTTTACTTCTTCCTCTCCTATAGAGGGGAGCCCCTTCCTATTGAGGTGGAGGTCAAGTTGGCATTGCGGGTTGACTGGTGCTATGTTTGTGCTGAGAATATTTAGTGCTTCTCTATGATTCCTAGCTCTACTATGGAGGTGGGGGGTTTGGTTTCATTGGATGGTGCTATCAAGTGTTGTGATGCTATCTAGATGGTTTTGGATGATGGTTACTTGACTATCTCCAATTGTTCACTATCGATTGGTGTTGGTAAGTGGTGTGTTGTAGTCTGACTGATTTAGGTTGATGGTTGCCTAGCCATCTCAGGTTCTTGGATTCAGGTTCCTTTCTAATTCTTGGTTACTTTGGGTTCAAGGTTCCTGTTAAAACCTTACTTTTGTTGCATATTTAAGCTTTCACACTAATCTTTCTTAATATGCTTCTGGGTCATTGTTGGTTGTATATTCTTTACTCTATTGCATCTTGGTCTATTTGTGTGGGTTCAGGGCCCCATCAAAACTTGTTTGTTGATGGTTTCAGTTCCATTCAAAACCTATTGTTAATGGTTTTGATTCCATTCAAAACCTATTTTCCCCATTAATCAAAACATATGAAAGATAATGCTTTACATAAGAATAAGAGAGTGGTAGTTTTACATAAGAATTTAGAAGTGAGTCACAATCCTATGTGTTTTCCATCTTACAATTATTTTGTGCATTTTATGTTCCAAATGTATGGCAATATTGAAGTGGAATGTTTGCTGAAAGAAAGGGTTGTTATAAAATATGAAGCAAAACTTCAATACACTATTTTATTACACTCTACATAATAAAAAGTTCTCATTGAACAAGAGTTGAGAAGTGAGTCTCAACCCTTTGTGTTTTTCATCCTGCGACTATTTTGTGCATTTTTTGTTCCAAGCATATGATGATATTGAAATGAAATGTTTGTTGAAACTAAGAGTTCTTATAAAATATGAAGGTGAACATAAATACATTGTTTTGTTACACTCTGCATAATAGAAAGTTCTCATTGAACAAGAATTGAGAAGTGAGCCTACAGTGCCCTATGTGTTTTCCATCCTGCAACTATTTTGTGCATTTTTCTGTTCCAAATGTATAACGATATTGAAATGAAATTTTTTCTAAAACTAAGGGTTGTTATAAAGTATGAAGGTGAAATTCAGTACATTGTTTTGTTACACTCTTTATAATAGAAAGTTTTTATGGGACAAGAATCAAGAAGTGAGTCACAACGTTATGTGTTTTCCATCCTGCAACTATTTTATGCATTTTTTGTTCCAAATCTATGATGATATTGAAATGTAATGGTTTTTTAAACTAAGGTTTGTTATAAAATATGATGGTGAACTTCAATACATTGTTTTGTTACCCTCTACATAACAAAAAGTGCTCACTTTACAAGAATTGAGAAGTGAGTCACAACCTTGTGTGTTTTCCATCTTGCAACTATTTTGTGGATTTTATGTTCCAAATGTATAACAATATTGAAATGGAATGTTTATTGAAACTAAGGGTTGTTAGAAAATATGAAGGTGAACTTCAATATATTGTTTTCTTACACTTTTCACAACAAAAAGTGCTCATTAAACAAGAATTGAGAAGTGAGTGACAACCATGTGTTTTTTCCATCATGCAACTAATTTGTCCATTTTTTGTTCCAAACGTATGATGATATTGAAATGGAATGTTTTCTGAAACTAAGGGTTGTTATAAAATATGAAGGTGAACTTCAATAAATTGTTTTGTTACACTCTTCATAACAAAAAGTGCTCATCAAAAAAGAATCGAGAAGTCAGTCACAACCTTGTGCATTTCCATCCTACAACTATTTTGTGCATTTTCTATTCTAAATGTATGATGATATTGTAATGGAATGTTTGTTGAAACTAAGGGTTGTTATAAAATATGAATTTCAAATTCAATACATTGTTTTATTACACTTTGCATAACCAAAAGTGCTCATTGAAAAAGAATTGAGAAGTGTATCACAACCTTGTGTGTTTTCCATCCTGCAACTATTTTTTGCATTTTTTGTTCTAAATGTATGACAATATTGAAATTGAATGTTTACTAAAACTAAGGGTTTTTATAAAATATGAAGGTGAATTTTAATACATTTTTTTGTTACACTCTCCATAATAGAAATTTCTCATTGAACAAGAATTGAGGAGTTACAACCCTGTGTTTTTCCATCCTACAACTATTTTGTGCATTTCCTATTCCAAATCTATGACAATATTGAAATGGAATGTTTGCTAAAACTAAGGGTTGTTATAAAATATGAAGATGAACTTCAATACATTGTTTCGTTACAATATGCATAACAAAAAGTGCTCATCAAGAACAAGAATTGAGAAGTGAGTCACAAACCTGTGTGTTTTCTATCCTACAACTATTTTGTGTATTTTCTGTTCCAAATGTATGATGATATTGAAATAGAATGTTTGTTGAAACAACGGGTTATAAAATATGAAGGTTAACTTAAATACACTTTTTTGTTACACTCTACATAATAGAAAGTTCTCATTGAACAAGAACTGAGAAGTGAGTCATAGCCCTATGTGTTTTCCATCCTACATTTATTTTTTGCATTTTCTATTTCAAATGTATGATGATATTGAAATGAAATGTTTGTTGAAACTAAGGGTTGTTATAAAATATGAAGTTGAACTTCAATACATTATTTTTTTACAGTCTACAGAATAGAAAGTTCTCATTGCATGTGGTTACATTCATAAGTTGAATAAATAATAGGACTTGAGGTGGCATTTCCTACCATTATTTGATGAAATTTGACATTATTTATAATGAAATTTTACATGGCAACAAAAGGTATCATATGAAATCTACAAGAACATAGTCTTATAATTTTTTAATTAAGAGGGGTAAATGCTTTTGACCTAGAGCTATGAACCAGTGAGGTCACAAATGGGGGACCTCATCCCCAATATAAATTGTCAAAAACTACACCCCAAAGGGATTCAAACCGTGATGGAAAGATTAACAATACAACTTAACAATCACACCATTCCACTATTGGTAGAAGATCGTAATCTTCAAACATACCAAAATAATGTAACTCCACACTATAATTGTTTAATAATTACATGATCAAAGATCGAATGTAAAATGACTATTCTTATCCCCTCTCATCCTCTTCTACACTTCCTTTTATGTACAATTGAGTAGACACTCCTATAAAATATTATAGGCTTCTTCGGGTCATTGGAAATGATGGTGGGGTGATTCCACTTGCATAGATACTTGCTATTGTACGTGTAACAAGAGGGTTCTAGGAATCCTCTACTTCCACCATTGCACTTTCAACAACTTCAGCCTGTAAAAACCCATCAATATAAATGAATACATTCAACATTTAACAAATGGACATAAGGAAAAGGAAAAATAAGATCTAAGCACAAAGAAAGAGAATCAATTGGGGGAGAGAGATGAGTCTTATTTGAAAACGTAGAAATTTTTTGTAATAAATTTATATATATGGAATGGAATCATTTATATGTACATGTGGAGGAAAAAATACAATTGGAAAAAGATGAGAAGGAAAAGGAAAAATCAGATGGACCAAGAAACATCACCAATAAGGTAAAGGTCTGATTTAATCGCTTATTTTCTATAAATTGAAGAAAAATGAGAAATTGAGCAGGTTAGTGTCAAGAATCAATAAAATCAGGCCTTGACCTTATTAGCTAGCCTACTCACACTCACCAATTCCTTATTCATCCTTTCCTTGTAACTTCAAGAATGTTATTGTCACATCAAATTCAAATGCATGCAACCAATTCATTTAAAATATGAAAATACATGTTCAAAATTAGATTTCAAAATTACCCTTTCTTCCACTTTCTTCCTCGGAAGGAACTAGTGACAGTTTTTTTTCCAACACTGCAAATAATGTGAACATTTTTTTGTTGTAATTAAATGAAGATAGTGAAATTCCTTTTTTACTATGCCAAAGAGTTATTCCAAAATTTGAAGGTGCATTTCATTACATTCCTCGTGCATAGGAAAGGAAAACACATCATAAGGATATAACTGACATGGGATAATGTATTTTCCAAAACAACAATTAATGCAAGCTTTCTTTTGTTACAATTAGATGAAGATAGTGAAATGCCATTTTTACCTTACCAAGGATTTATTCCAAAATTTGAAGGTGGACTTCATTACATTCTTAGTGTGTAGGAAACAAAAAAAAATCACAAGGAAATAAAAGACAGGGGACAATGTGTTTTCCAACGCTGCAAATAATGTGACATCAAAAACCAAGCTACCATAAACAATAAGACTTCAGGTGGCATTGCCTATAGGTATATTTGATATTAAAATACATTGAATGCATAACCTATACACACACAACCAAATAATCCATTAATTGAGTTATTATATCTACCTTCCTATCCTCCACATCACCCTGTGCTTCATTCACACCCTCCTCGTCCATAGGGTGGCCCTCTATAGCCTCTTCCTCTTTATCATCAACTATGTCATTAGTGTGATAATCTCCCCAATTCTTGACCTAAATTAAAGGAACAATATACTGCCAAAATAAACATATTCATAATAGAAAAGAAAGTTTCTAAATTAGATTGTAAAGAATTATAACTATGAAGTGATCATAACTATTTGTCACAGATTCAAATTAACCAAGAGGTCAAAAAGGTTGTACAAAGGTGGATATTACCCACATGTCTATCGAATGTGACTATCCCAAAGGAGATGGGCCACTACACACCCTATCAGGTGTGTTGGCTACATCAATAGGATTCATCACTATGCAAAACACTTTTCCTTTAAATGTATGCATCTATGGTTGGCTGTAATATGTAAAAAAGTTGCCAGTGTTGTGGATAGTTAAAGTTCCAAAATTTATTGCACTGTCTGTTGTAAGCAAGAATATATTTTCTCAATCATAAGAAACAAAATTTTAAGGTCGACTTCCTTACATTCTTGGTCTGTAGGAAAAAAAACTTTTTACAAGGAAATAACTGACAGGGGATAGTGTGTTTTCAAATAGTGCAATAATATGAGTATTTTTTTGTTGCAATTAGATGAAGATAGTGAAATGCTATTTTTACTATTACAAATAGCATTTAATACCATTACTCATTTGAAAGTGTGAGATGAGGATTGTCAGGGTGGGTCAATTACACTTGATCCATGATGAATCAAAGCATAACTTAACCACTACACCTCAATCACAAACAAGATCATTCAAATCAAAAGTTAAACTAAGCATTTACTGAAATTGAACGTTACAAATTATGAAAATAGTTAAATTCCTACTCTAACCCATTTGAAACTTATCTTGTTTTGGAATTGGTGTCGTGTTGTAGAATAATGACCCTTTCCCAATCTCGTGGTTAGTGAGCCTGTTTCAATTGATTCTATGGAAGAGAATCGATGAAACCATTGTGATAAATGGATGAAAACCTAATTTATGCTAAATTAAACATGATGCAAGCTAAATTAACACGATTCTATGTGAAAATTGATCTAATTATGTAATTGCTAAGCTAATTTAAGCTAATTCTAAGCTAAAATATGGAAGCCATAATTTATAAATAAACTATGATGGATGCATGGAAGCCATTAATGGATTTCTTTAGCTATTGTGCAACTAAAATAAGCTAAATTAAGATAAAAGTGAGTAAATTAAGAGTGTGAGTGTGAATAAATTGAATAGAAAGACTTTGCAATTGAAATATGGATCCATTTGTCTCCAAATAGTGTTCTATTTATAGAAAAGCAAATGAAAAATGGAGGGTTGAGGTTGAAAAGGATAATCAATGGTCCAGGATGGAGGAAATAGGAGGCATGGATCATGGATTCTCATTGATGGATGAGAGTGAAAGATGAGAATTAATCAAGGGCTCACATTTGTTCCAAACAAACACACTTTTGACCTACACACATAGGTCACCAGGTGACTTGCTCAAGAGGTTAAAGATTTAGCTTGTTCAAGAAGCAAAGTGAGATGATTGGAGGAGAGAGAATATTCTTTGGAATATTCTCATGGGTGAGGATAAATGTATTTTGCAAATTAAAATAAATTTTTAACTATGCAAAAAAGGAGATAAGGAATATTCCATGGGAATATTCCCCTTTTAGAGGAATATTAGTTTAATTGTTAATTTAAAATGGTTTAATCATGCAATTAGGGAATTTGAAGAATTAAAGTGATAGTCATTAAATTAAATAATTTAATGAATGGGGGAGAGATGAAAATGATATTTAATTAAATAACTTAGGGTTATTTAATTAAATAAGATGACTTAGCAAATTAAATTAAATATTTTGAATTATTTAACTTAATGAGATGAAATGTTAGCATGAAGGGGGAATGAATTAACCTGAATTGATAAATTAGGTTAATGGATGAAAATGATGCCATTAATTAAATTAGCTAAGTTAATTTAATTAATTAAGCAAAAAGATGATGGGTTTAAAGAGGAAATAATGTTAATAAACCTATTTCGAGTGTAGGATATCATTCAGGAAATTTTTCAGTGTCTACATTTTTCCCCTCTTTGAAGTGAGGTACCTACTGCTTTGGTTCAAAAAATAATGCTTTATGGACCAAAACTGTTGCTTAAATAAATAAATAAATTATTTTTTTTTCAATTTTTTAGATGCCCCACTACTAAAGGATTAGGCTAATTCCCTGTCCCCTCAAGTAATTGGGAAAAAAAAAAAAAAATTGGGTTGATTTCGTGATAAAGGTGAAAAGTTGCCCCAAGGGTCGACAAAGGCTCCAGGATGCAAGAATTATGCCAAAAACACTAAAAATGAAGCAAAATTAGATATTTATTGGAAAAACTGGTGAAAATGATGATAAACCCTAGCTTCAAGGTGAAATTAGGGGGAAAAACCCTAATTTTCTAGCTTAAATAAGCCAAGAAGGGTCACTTTCAATTCATTTGTGCATTCACACCTTATGGAATTCTTACGATTTGAGCTCTGAACCTCTGATGAAATGGCATGACAAGAGCTCCCCAAACACATTTACGACCAAGTTTGAGAGTATCAATAGATTCAAGGCTCAGGATCACTAGTATGTAACTCAAAACTTGATTTAAAATTTGACTTTTTGATGCATTTATTACTTCTTGAAATTTAAATTTTCGTGGCGTCACTATATAGTGATGCCCATTTTGCAATCAGCGACACTAAAATGAATTATAGCGATGTATATGTATATGGATACGCTATTTGTGATTTAAAATTAGGGTTTCTAATTTTAAATTGTGACACATACTTATATAGCGATGTACTTGCCAATTTAGAAATTAGGGTTAGGGTTTTCCAAAGCTTAAATCATGACATGTGTATTTGGTGACGCACTTTGTGATTTGCAATGTGAAATTTAAATATAGCGACACTATTGCAAATAGCGAAGCTATTGTATTTTTCAATTAAAAGTTTCAAATTGAGTCAAATTTCTTTGATTTTTGACATCGTGTTCTTTGTGGGTGCAGGAGGTCATTGCACCACTAATGTCACGCAAGCATAGGCTAATAGTTTTGGAGAGACTAGGTGATTTGTTAGAATTATGCCAAGAGCACCTGGGAGAGATTGGTCTCTGGTATGTTGCATATGCACTCGTCATCCAGACACATCTAGCCATGATGATTGGTCTATGCGAGAGATGGCATAGTGAGACTTTGTCCTTTCATCTTCCCATTGGCGAGGTGACAGTGACCTTGGAGGATGTATGTTGTATTTTGCATTTGTTGATACATGGTGAGTGTGTGATTTATGATGTTGACTCTAAGTTCAATGTCTATCATGAGGTGATGGAGCTAGAGAACATTACTCTGGTTACATCACAGATCGACCTCGAGATGTATATAGGTCACATTCCTAAATTTAGATTGATCATCACAGCCATCATTTCAAGTTTGTGGCTCTTGATAGACATGGTAGAGGGTTCAACCCAGGATGGGGCCTTGCATGGCACTAGATGGTTCACAGGAGGAAACTTTTTGCATGGTGGCCAGTGATGCTAGCTTCGCATTATCATGGCATTCACAACTTCATTTATTGTGATGGGAGAGCCATTGGTGTAGGGGTGACTTTGCTACACATTTGGGCATGGGAGCATATTTTCTTGCTCCAACTGATAGTGCGGATAGTAGACATGGAGCAAGATTGTCCCATCATTTGGAGGTATAGAAGTGTGATCACCCTATGACACACTAGACAGATTGTGCTCCCGTACTGGCAGCAGGTTTTGGATGACATGACAGTTTTTAGGTGGCACTTATGGTTATAGATGCCACCATGGTATGATGATGTGCAATAGCTATACTTTATGAGACAACTTGATACATGCATAGTCATGAGCATACGATCCTTGAGTGGTACCTGGGTATGTGTAGGATCATGATGGGCCAAAAAGTGGCAATATGATGCGTATGTGGTTGACGACTATTTTTTCACCCAAAATTGATGAAATGAAAAGGGTTTTTAAAGTAGATTCTCTACTTTCCACCGATATAAATTATGCTTTATTTTGAATTTAATAAGTAATTATTATTTATTTTCTATTCAAATTACAAATAAAGTCTTAATTGATAGGTTGATTGAAAAAAATCTATAGCTTTGAAATGGTATCACATTTTTTGAATCCAAAACATGTGTCACATTCTATACTTTGCACACTATAGGATTAAAAAAAGAAAATTTGAATTTCATGAATTTTTGACCAAGTTAAGGTGGTTAGACATAAGAGTTTTTATATTTTTTAAAAAGTTGTAATAAAAAAATTATAATTGATTATTTACTTCGAAAAAAATTACAAAAAAATATGCATCACATAAGGGCATGAGTCCTCTACTTATATCTAAAATCTTATAAAAAATAATTATCATTTTATTATGGTTAGGATGGTCAGACATACACCTACTTATTTTTTCCCTAAAATTTAAGTACCACTGCATTGAAATTTCAAATTTTCACCATATAGAATTTTAGTTTTTTTAAACAAACCTAGTAGTTTATAAACTATATTCAATTTTCTATAGATTATATTCTTACATGTTTTTGAAATAACATAGATAACTTATTCAAATTTTTACGTCAAGTTGTCTAACTCTAATTTTTCTAAATTTTTTGCCACTTAAGGGCTTGTTTTTTCCATGATGATGGTGCACATACCCACCTACCTGACAAAGTGGCACTACAATTTGGAGAGGTTTAGGCTAGGCCAGGTGATTCCTATAGGGCTATTTTTGTGAGGTATCCTTGAGAGGTTCCCACATGGGGACCTACTATTCTAGCTCTAGAGGTAATTGAGAGCTTAAAGATAGTTAGCAACATAGCCATGGGCCTACAACCGGGGTCAGGGGGTAGTGGCTACTATGCCTGCTTATGATGCTTGACAAATATAGTGGGTGCTCTACAATGAGGGAGGCCCAGAGGTAGGGGGGCAGAGGCAAGGGGTAGGGACAGAGTTGCGAGGATGGGCAAGTTCCAGGGGCTCCACTAGTTGGGCAGAAGCCTCCTTAGGTTCATCCATAGGTTCAGCCAGAAGTTGCACAGTAGCAGGAAGTGCCACCACCACCACCGAGTGCTAGAGACATGCGTATACAACAACTGCAGTAGTAGGTGCAAATTTTGACCGATGAGCAGGATCAGGCCCGCCAACAGGTTTTTGCTATTACTGCTGAGTGGGACTAGGTGAGATAGTAGGTAGTCACCATTATGGTAGAGAGGGATCATGCTCGGTAGTAGTTACAAGTTGTGACTATAGGGTATGTGCAGGATCATCATGGAAAAAATAGACCCTTAAGTGGCAAAAAATTTAGAAAAATCAGAGTTAGGCAACTTGACGTAAAAATTTGAATAAGTTATTTATATTATTTCAAAAATATGTAAGAATAGAATCTGTAGCAAATTGAATGTAGTTTCTAAAGAACTAGGTTTTTTTTTAAATCTATTTGGTAAAAATTTGAAATTTCAATGCAATGGTATTAAAATTTTAGGAAAAATAAGTAGGTGTCTATCGACCACCCTAACCACAATAAAATGATAATATTTTTATAATATTTTAGATATAAGTAGAGACTCATGCCTCGATGTGATGCATATTTTTTTGTAATTTTTTTCCAAGTCAATAATTAATTATGATTTTTTATTACAATTTTTTAAAAAATATAACAACTCGCAATAACTGACCACCTTAACTTGGTCAAAACTTCATGAAATTCAAATTTTTCTTTTTTAATCCTATAGTATGTGAAGCATAGAATGTGGTGCATGTTTTGGATTCAAAAAATGTGATATTGTTTGAAAACTATATATATTTTTCAATCAGCCTATCAATTCAGGACTTTAGTCATAATTTGAATAAAAACAAATAATAATTACTTATTAAATTCAAAGTAAAGCATAATTTATATTTGTGTAAAGTTGAGAATCTCCTTTAAAAACCCTTTTCGTTTCATCAATTTTTTGTAAAAAATAGTCGTCAGCCACATACCCATCATATTGCCACTTTTTGGCCCATCATGATCCTACACATACCCTATAGAGAGAGACCAGGAGATTGATTGACAACACCAAATAGAGGCCATGACAACAACCTCCTAGGGCAAGACAATTACAACGAGATTATACAGTGAAGTCGTGACAGAGACCGCATACTATAGGATGCATTACCACCGGGATGTACCGTAGGAACTTAGACAACCTGAATTTTTGTATTGTAGTGATGCATGACTAAGAGCTAAGGAGTACCCTAAGAGGTAGGCCAGAGAGGGTAGTATCCATCAAGGCTAGCTCTCATGTATAAACACTTTTTGACTTTTTTTTCCCCATTCTTTGACACAGATATACATTCATGGGCTCCTTTTTGATAGCCTCATGGATATAATATTCATGATCGACATACATAGACTGATCCATATTTTGTACCATTACATTCATTTTTTGATATGACACGAAGATGGATTCGACATGATGTGTTCACTTTATTTCATGCTTATGGTGTATGGATGCATATGATATGAGATGCTTATATTTGATCATGTATGGATGTACTTTAATTTATGCCTATGCAATATGCGATGATATGTGATGGATGGATGCAATGTTATGTTCTTTTTTAGTACCTTTTCATGATATTCTATGAAAAATTTATGGATGCAAATGATGTGGATGCATTTCTTTTTGTATATTTTCTATGCAATTTATGATGATGATGTATGCATATGGATATATGAATGGATAATGTAGATGTTATACTTATAATATGATATGTGATGCTACAATTTAAGATGCTTAGAATAACAAATATATATTATTCATCACAACTCAAATGATAATGCACAATGTATGATGTGATATGCAATGATTATGTTGATGGTGTTTTATGATCATGCTATGCTTATGAGATGCATGTATGCTGATGATTTTTGGGTGTAGGGTGGATGCATTGATGATGTTTTTGTTGACTGTATGATACTAGGTTAGTGTGGAAAAAAGATAGAAGAATAAAGAATGACCATTGATTTTAATGATTGCTTCAAAAATCCAACAAGTCTATGATCCATCAAGACTTTATTAGAGATGGTGATGAGAAATGTAGGATGTAGATGAATGGAGGATGATGAGTTGCTCACACATCCTTGAATGGGATTTTCCTTCATTCCTTATTGTTTGATATAACACATAGACACAATGCATCAAGGTATTAATAACCAAGATGGTGTTGCATCAAGTGTAATGGACTTTGACTTGGCCAATAGATAGGATAGTTATTGTTCACACCTTGACATACAAAAACCTAGTTGGAATGAAAGTTTGAAGGTTAGAATATATTAGACCAAAGCATACGCAATAGTCAACAACATACTCCAAACAACCTTCCTACACACAACTAAGCAAGTATGCACCAAGATTATTTTACAAGAGTACCCACAAGCACAAAAAATGCAAGACAATGATCAATGCCCCATTCCTTTCTCTCTAAATTATTTTGATAGACATCACCAAGAGGTCCTCAGAATGGGTCATTAAGATAAATCATAAGAAAAAATCAAAGACAAACAATCAATGTTATTTATAGCTCTTGCCAATTTAATTTAGCTAAGGTAAGGTCTGATGTTGATTTCCATCGCAGGAATGATACATCCTAGGACATGTTGATAAGATGCTTGTTTGATGTTGGGATGATGATGCTAAGATGAGTTGTAGATATGCATTTCACTGACGCATTTACCTATGACCTAGACTTTAGATTTTGACAATTAGATTCCCACTTTACGACTTGCTAGACTTGTTTTCTATTTGTTTTGCCAAAGGGTGAAGGTGACAACAGATTTATTATGGGTGAAAGTTTATTTCGAGTGAAAGTGAGATGGGATGGACAGGTTTTGGATTTTTTGGAATATTTCAATGTTTTTGGTATTTTGAAAATATTTTGAGGTTGTTTATGGTCTTTTTAAAAGTTTATGCAGATTTTTTGAGATTTTCTAAGATAGTTAGATGTTTAGGGATTTTCTAATATTTGAATGTCTAGGGATTTTTTGATATATTTGAATGTTTAGGGATTTTTTGGGATATTTGGATGTTTAGGGATTTTTTAAAGTTTGACCAAGAACCTAACCTAAAGACCTATCCCAGGGGTCTTAGGGGATTATCAAAGATAAGCCTTTCCTACGTTATGCATTCAGAGACTATGTAGTTCAACTAACATGACTTATTTACAAGTTAAGATATGATCAGGTGAGAAAATGATGTCAGCTTATTATGAAGGAATCCTAAAGGACTAACCTAAGGTGTCTCAGGGACACACCAATGATGACCTTGCCTATGTTCAAGCTCAGAGACAACATAGTTCGACAAGGGGTACTACTTTTTGGGATTTTGATCTTTTGACCTTTTTAGGGGATTTGATGCTTTTTGGATGTTTTGGATTTTGAATTTATAATTTTTGAATATTTTGGATTTTAGCTGTATAGTATTTTGCAAATGTTTTTGGGTTTTCTAATTATCACTTTATGAATGTTTTTCAAATTTTTGATGACATTTTATGAATGTTTTTGGTATTTTCTGATGAGATTTTATGAATATTTTTGGTATTTTTCAATAAGATGTATGATGACCACAAGATATACAAGAACTAAATTTTGATCCATAACCAATTTTCCCCCAGTGTGACATTTTAGACTACTTAGATAAAGGCAGGACAGACTAACCTTTGGAATATGCCAAGTAGAGCTAAAGGGTTTATGATACTTCATGACATCAAGTTATAATAAGGACTCAATTAGGCGATGGATAAATAGGATAAATGATGTGATGGGTGAAGGGTGATGCAAAGAATGGTAGGATAAAGTGCCAAAGAATAGATGGAGGTTCTTTATATATGCAAGGCACTTGCTTGCCAGGTTTTCACCAAGGTACTTGCCCAAAGTGACACCAAAGTGGTTTTCACCAGAGGATGATTTTTTTCTTTACTTTTTTAGTCCTTTTTCTCATTTTTTTGGATTTTGATCATTTTTTTAATTTTTTTGTATTTTCGGATTTACCTTCAGGGGTTGATAGTTGGTATGCTCCTAATCTGTAGCTTGTTGTGATGATGAAAGGGCCCAACCATTTATGCTCAAACTTCCCTTTTTTGTCTTGATCTAGAAGGTTCTTTTGATTCTACTTTAACATAAGATCCACTACTTGGAACGACCAACATTTGATCCTCTTGTTATAGCTTTGTTTTAGTCATTTTTGATATTCTTGCAAGTGATTAAGGGAATAAAGATGAAACTCAACCAGGAATTGTAGCTCATTCAGTTGAGACACCCTATATTCTTCCTCAGTGATCAAATTTTGTAGTGGCACTCATAATAATGGGAGCTCAACCTCAATAGACATGATAACTTTGGATCCATAGACTAGGGAGAAAGGGGTTGCACTTGTAGGTGTGCGGATATAGGTTTGATAAGCCCAAAGAACGGTATTTAGCTATAGATGCTAGTCACAACTAGCTTCGTTAACTATTTTCTTCAAGATTTTCAAGAATTGGTGTTGGATGTTGAATCTTTGGCACAACTCTTTCACATCCTAATTCTTAAAGGGTGTTCCATTGTCTGAGATGAGATTTTTTGGGACACCATAATGGAAGATGATGTAATTTAGGATAAACTTTGCAATTTGTTTCCTTGTTATGTAGGTCATAGGAATGGATTCTACCCACTTAGTGAAGTACTCAATGGAGGTTATGATACACTTGTGGCCATTGGATGACATTGGGTTGATTTTACCTATGAGGTCAAGTCCCCACTGCAAAAAGGGCCATGGTGTGATCATGTGTTACAATTCTTGAGTTCAGGCATGAATCAAATCTCCATGTTGTTGACACTACACACACTTCTGCACATACTGATGAGCTTCCTTTTCCATGTTTGGCCAATAGTAACCCATCCTCAATAGTTTCTTAGCTAATTTCATACTACTAGAAAGGGACCCACATATACGATTGTGTACTTTTGTTAAAGCAGTTAAGGCTTCCTCTTGGTTATGACATCATAGTTATGTCCCTTCGATACTTCAACAGTAAAGGGTATCACCTAGGATCACAAATCGGGATGCCTTTTTAACAAAGGGCTTTTGAATTTCTTGAGTGATATCAGATGGGAGGGTTCCTATGCTAAGGTAGGTAAAGATGTCATGGTACCACATGGATCCAAGATCAACAATGACACATGTGAATTCAAATTTAGGGATTTTGAAAGTTGGTACAAGAATTTGTTCTACCAATAATTTACATTGGAGGACATTGTTCGACATGTCTAGTATTGATCCAATCATTTCCATGGAAACTACTACTCTATTTATGTGAGTAATCTACTCAAAAGCTATGTCTATAAAAAGGTCCTTGAGATTTTACACCATCTTCTTGTAAGGAGTGAGCTTGTCATCCTTAGTTTTATAGTCATCATTGACTTGGTTGATAACCAACTGTGAGCCTCCATAGACTTTCATCTCTTGTATCTGCCACTGAACTACTATCCTTAGACCTATGATTAGGGCTTCATACTCAACAATGTTGTTAGTACAAGGGAACAATAGTTAGTAGAAATTTGGAATGCAATCACCATGAGGGGTGATGAAAATAATGTATGCTTTGGAAACATATTGGGTGAATGATCCATTAAAGTACATCTTGCACTAAGCTGTGAGATTGATAAGGAACATTGATTCATCAAGGAACTTAGATATCATAGAGTTCTCGGAATAGATAGGAACTTCTGCTAGTTGGTCTACAATCACTTATCCTTTGATTTCCTTGTGCTCTACATACTCTATGTGAAATTATGTTAAGATCATAATCCATTTGGCCATTTGTTTTGTGAGAGTTGTTTTGGATAATAGGTATTTCAATGGGTCAATTTTTGCAATGAGCTTGATTTGATGTGACAACATGTAGTTCCTAAACTTTTTTAAAGAAAAAACTACTACTATACATGCTTTCTTAATATATGAATAATTCATTTTGTGGCCCACCAAGGTTCTACTAATGTAATAGATAACCCTTTCCATTTTCATCATGTTGTCCTAGAAGAGCTCCTCATGTTGTTGATGTTGTTGAGATATATAGGATCAAGGATTTGTTTGATGTTGGTGGCATGATCACTCAAGGTGTCAATAGATAATCTTTGATCTGTTGGAAAGATTTATCACATTTGTCATCCCACTTGTAGGTTATCCCTTTTATGGAAAAGATGTGAAAAGGGGTGGATTTTATCTGATAGCTATGCTATGAACCTTCTGATGGGTTGCAGTCTTCCTTGTAATCCTCTCATTTTCTTTAGTTTTTGTATTGGTTCTATGTCTAGGATGGATTTACCTTGCTAGATCAATTTCTATCCCTCTTTATGAGATGATAAACCCAAGAAGTTTCCTTGATGCAATCCCAAAGACACTTTTTGGGATTTAGCCTTACTTTTTATTCTTCAAGTTTGTCAAAGATGGGTCCTAAGACTTGTATGTGCTCACTTATTTTCTTTGATTTTTCCAAAATACCATCCACATAGTCTTCAACTATATATTGGATCATGTCATGGAAGATGAGAGTCATTTCCCTTTGATAGGTTGCTCCTGCATTCTTCAGTCCATATGGCATCACATTCTAGCAATAGGTTCCTCATGGACAAGTGAACACAGTTTTGTGTTGATCCTCCTTGGCGATTATGATTTTATTGAAGCATAAAAAATTATCCATAAGCGACAACATTTCATGCACAGCTATTAAGTCTGTAATGGGATCAATATTCAGAAGAGGGAAATCATCCTTCGGAAATGCCTTGTTTAGGTCTCTAAAATTAGTGCATATTCTTATGCCCCCAATGGGTTTTGAGATTGGTACCAGGTTTGAAACCCACTTAAAATAATCTATCAGTCAAATGAATCCAATGTCAAGAAGCTTTTGTAACTCAAGTTTAACCAAGAGTACTATATGAGGGTCCATCTTCCAAGTTATTTTTTGCTTAATTGGCTTAGCTTCAAGATAAGCTACTAAGTGATGCACAACCACTTCTGGGTCCAGTCCTAGAATATCTATGTATGACCATGCAAAGTTAGTTCTATACTCTTTTAGGAAGGATGCTAGGTTCTTTTTCTCTTCATCCAACAAATATTCAGCATAGAAAATGATCTTAGGTGATTCTTCTATTCCCACATTAACTAGAGTGGCCTTTTTCTAATAGCGCTACTAACTTTTCTAGATGCATTACACTAAGGGGGAGATTGAATCCCTCATCGTTAAGCACCTCAGAGAGGTTTTCATTGTTGGATGCATCCTTTATTATTACTATTTTAGGACACGAAAGTGCCACAATGTGGTTTCCACTTAAGGATCTGCACGTTAGTTTCATTTCGTCTATTTTGCGATTGAGGGATTCAATCATCTCCCCATAGTATGCCTCTATTTTGAGCTCTATGTAAAATCCTACTTTGTGATCTTCCCATGGTAAATTGGCATGGAGTCCCATGAATTCTAAGATTGCTTCATCATTTTCAAATAAATCTAGAATTGGTGGTCCTTGTTGGTCCATGTCAATAAGTTGTGGGTATAATAGGCGTATCTCAGTTGGTTGATTGGTTTGAGAAAAGGATGCAATGGATATCATGAAGAGGGAGTTATTTTCAAATAGATCAACAAAATCCAAGGGGAAATCATCTAAGGTCATATCATGTGATGTAGGCGACCAAGAGGTAGCCTCAACTCATTTAGCGAAAATACCTTTTCCAATAAGTGTGACCTTGCTAGTAGTACAACCTAGGCCAAGATTCTTTAGTCATTTATCAAGAACGATGGGTTCTAGTAAACCATTGTCATTTTTTCCTAGATTCTCATTCTTGTTATATCCCATACCCTTAATTAGCTCCAAACCTTTTCTGTCATATTTCATGGGAAGAACAGGGATAGTTCGTTCATCTTGATAGAGGAGTTTAGAGATATCCTCCTCATTGAAATATTCTTGATTCAAATCCCCCCACTTGGTGAAGGTAGTATCTTCCATCTTGATTGTTTCAGGTTCTTTTGTGCTTGATGTGGGTTTCCCATGATATTGGGGAGAAACAGGTAACTCTCCTAAGATAAATGTGTGTTTCAATAGCTTGTACTTTCCACAACCATCATCTTGGATCACTGCTTTGACATCGGGTATGCTCTACACAATGGGTATTTTTGTTGTTGAGGTAGAGCCTAGGGATGTTGGGTCAACAAATGAGCTTGATGTTGTTGGCCCTTCACCATTCTTGGGTATTTGGGGTATCTTATAGAACTTGGCATTAATACTTTTGCAATAATAAAAAGGCTCAGGATCTCCATGGATAGTAATTTCTCTACCCTCAAAAGGAAACTTCACACATTGATGATAAGTCAAGGCTACAACTTTTAGAGAATGGATCCAGGGTCGACCAAGTAGTATGTTGTAAGGAAGATCAAGGTCCAACACTTGACATGTAGTTTCTACAATGAGCGGGCCGATTTGGATGGGGAGTGCAATGATAACTTGTGATACCCATTCTTGGTCGTCATATGCCTTGATGGTGGTACTCTTTGTCTTCTCAATAGTATCCTCTAAATAGCCCAGACATTTGATTAGCTGAAGGGAGAAAATGTTCAGTCCAACACCTCCATCTACTAAGACTCTTTTGACCTTGTTCTTATGAATTATAGCCTCAAGGTGTAAAGCACAATTATGAGATTGTTGTGATGATATATCCTGCTCAGAGAAGGTGAGAAGATGACTAGCGATATGGCCTACCATAGCTTGAAACTGATCGATATCAATATCCTCAAGAACGGATAACTCTGATAAAGATTTCTCAAGGATTTCCCTATGTGTGGGTGATATTCTCAATAGTTATAGGATTGATATCTATGTGGGAGTCTTCTTGAGTTGTTCTAAGAGATTGTACTCTTTGGTATTTTCTATAGGTTGAGTAGGTTGTACCTAAGATGGGGATGGGACTCCTTGAATGGTGACCTTAACATGTCATGTGGTGACTCCACACTCTGAACCATGCCCTTTGATGGTGATGACAATGATGATGCTATCATAGCAAGCAACTACGTTGGAATAGGTATGTTGCATGTTCGTATAATCCTTAGCTTTCCTAGTGTTGTTTTCTTTAGTATGATCTAGCATAGGGTTCTTGTATATATTAAGATCTGGATTCCCAGTTGGTACCTCAATAGATATGGTGTCATTTTCTATGAGATCTTAGATGATTGTTTTAAGCCTCATGCAGTTTGTTGTTTTGTGTCCTTTGTCTTGTGAAAGTCACAAAGGTCCTTCTCGCTATACCAAGATGTTTTCTCTTGTGGCTCATGGTAGTTTTCAAAGTTGGGAGGTGTTATCATATTTGATTCTACCAACTTCTTCATGATTGTTTTGATAGGTTTTGATAACTATGTGTACTTGCATTTTGGACAATTGTTCTTGTTAGCGGTTCACCTTTGTTGTATGTCAGTGTTATTGATGTGATTATTCTGAGCAAGTGTTGTTTGTTGTACTATTGGTTGGATTTTTGCACCTTGATTTTTGTTAGGTGTAGGAGCATTTAGTATTAACCTAGCATCTACCACACCTTCATTAGTTACATTTTTGTTCTTTTCCCAGACATGAGGTTTCTCATTTGAACTAGTTGATGGGTGATTGTCTCTGTAAGCTTGTGTATTTCCCTATGATATTAGAGCTCTCTTGATGTTAAGGGCTCTAGGGAGAAGCTCGTCATACAATGTGATGCACTACATTTTCAAGTGGAAAGATAGATCTTGATCTAGATTGGCTATGATGATTCTCACTTGTTGTTCATCATGAAGAGGCCACTTGCTTTTACTAGCTCTTTGTCTCCATAGTTGTAAGAAATTATGAAAATTCACCCCTTTTTTGTCTAAGAGTGTATAATTCTTCTAGACTAATGTCCATGTCTAGATTGAAGGAGAAGTGACCGATTAATTTGTTAGTAATTTCTTGAAAAATTTTGATACCAAGAGGCAGGTGTGAAAACCAATCCATAGAAGGACTTGTTAAGCTTTGAGGGAAGAGGCACATTAAATATGAATCATTGTAGGCCATCTCCATGCACATGATGTTAAATTATTTGATATGGTCCACAAGAATTCCTCTCCCTTTGTATTTTTAAAATTTTGGGATATCAAAACTAGGAGGAAATGGTGCCATTGAAATGTTTCAATCAAATAGATATTGACACAAGTTTTGTGTACGAGACTTCTTTTCCTTGCCCATACGAAGGTCCTGTATTTCTTGTGAGAGCACTTTAAATTGTGATGCTACATCATCTTGTAGGTTGGGTGGAGGAACATATGGTGGGATGATGGATTTGTTGTATGGGGTGTATAGTGGTGCAATATTTGGTGATGGTGATTGGGGTATCGATGTATACATTCCTAATGCATTTGGATTGATGATTTTCAATTGAGGATTATAATAGGAACCTTGATGCTATTGTTGGGAATATTGTTGAGCTAGTAAGTGTAACTAAGGGTTATTTTTCAGGTTTGATTAAAGATTAAGGTTAGAAAATCAATATAAATCATGAAACCCAAAGTGATTACAAAACACAATGGAAGTAAACCAAAGAACGATTATACCAACTAACTGCTGAGACATCCATGCTTCACTTTTGTAACACCTTCTAACTTGTTGGTTGACGTATTTCCCTCAGATTTGATGTGCGAACAATTTGGAAATAAAATTCTAAGTCCTACACCAAACATTGAAGGATTTGATCAAAGTCCAATGTCTATGCCTAAATATGCAAAGACTAAGTGAAATAAGATGACAAATGCTGCAATGTCTATAGAATCTCGAAGTATGTCAGTGCATAATCTATGTGCCTCTAATGTCTAATCTAAATATGAGAGGAAAATGGCATTTTATAGAAAATGCCATTTTCAATGGACAGACGAGATTGACCTTCAGCGGAGACCTAAAATCAGAGGTCCAGATTAAATTTCATAATCCCTAATCAGGGTTAGGGAAAAGTCATTAAGCGAGTGGTCGAGATTTCATCTGAGAGAATTGAATCAGTGGTGGACAATAAATGAGAAAATTAATTTAGAAAACTAAAGATTTTCAAAACTCAAGAAGATAAGAGATGAACTGAAGATCAAATTTGGAAAATCAAGAATCTACCCGATTACTTGATTTTTTGGAGGAATATTACCATATTGAATTAAATTAATTCAAAATATGGATTTTGTGAAATAATAAATAATCGATTTTCAGATTATTTACCAAAATGGATTGTCAGTTAAGAATGTGATGACATTTTAAATAATTTTATTTATTTAAAATGAGAGGAATATTAATTTCGACAATTAAATAATTAAAGATAATTATTTAATTTAGAAGATAAGATTAATTAATTAAATAAATTAATAAATTCATTTAATTATGAGGATTAGGGACATATTAAATAAATAAATGAAATTCATTTATTTAATAATCAGGAAGAATAAATGAATAAAGGTATTAAAATAAATTAAGAAATTTATTTAATTAGGGGAAGACTTACACAATTAATGACGTATTTAATAAATAAATAAAATTTATTTATTTAATAATCATGAAGAATAAGAGGACATGAATTATTTAATCAATAGTCGAATGTGGACCAAGGACATAATTAAATGTCATAATTATGCTAGGACAAAAGTGGTAAAAATGAAGCTTGCAGGCCTAGGTCATTTTTAAGTGTCTACATTTTGCCCCTCTTTGTCATAATGTAGCATGTCATGTTGTGACAAAGAAAATAAGTCAAATCCATGCCCCAGTGAAGGTATAGAGTATCAATGCCCCCTCAGGAAATTTTTCAAATTTTGGGTCAGCCGTAGAAAAATTTGGAAAGGGTCCCGATAAGTCAATTTGATGACTAGAAAAATGATGGCACAAGTGATTTTGGATTCTGACATGTTTAAGGCATCCAATAGGGTGGTCAAAGTTGGGAAAATGAGCCTCCAATAATAATCCAGTTGACAAATGTCATTTTGAGTTTATAAATAGGTTGACAAAGGGGTAAAAGTCAATTCATTCCTACTATTCACTTTGCAAATTTTGAGAGCTCAGAGCGAAAAGGAGTGCAGTAAGGATGGTGATTCCAGTGACAGAGCACTATGGTGAGATCATACAGACATTCAGGTAGCCAGAGGGCTCAGATCCAATGGTATGTACCCCTATCCTACTTTGTAATTTTTTCATTTTGCATGCCAAAACTAGGTTTCTAGGGAGAATAACGAATGCACCACGACATATATGCATTCGCGTAATGCGTATTCACCATTGCGTTCGACACATTTGATGTGTCATGACACAAGTGCAATGAAAAATTAGAGGAGACCGAGGTATTGTGCCACATTTTCCAAAAATTGCGCAGCATTGGCCTTTCTGAGTCACAATCGCTAATTAGAATGCCGCAATCAATATTTTGCGACGCAATCGCATGTTGAAGTGAAACATTTGAATGGAATGACGCAATCATCAGATATCATGATGCAAGTGCTCTGATGCAATGCATTTGAGCAACCAAATGATGCAATTGTCATGTTGTGACGCATTTGAAGTATGAAATGATGCATTTGATGTTTTGCGACGCATTTGCAAGAACACAATGCATTTGACGTTGACTTTGACTAGGGCTAATTCTGATGCTTTTGTGAAACCTTGAATGCTTTTAATGCAATTAACAGTTTTCTAGAGGGTACTGATGTGCTATTTGGCTTTGTGCAAAGGTAGCTTGCCCCAATTTACACACGAGAGAGAAAACCGATGATATTCTGGTTTGTTGACTAGTTCACTCCGAGGGAGCAACAATGACTGATGGGGCTAGGTCTGTTCTATGTTGCCTATATGCCCGCCATTCAAGCGAATAGGGGACTACTAACCACGTTGTATGAGTGTTGGCATTCAGAGACATGCTTTTTCCATTTGTCAATAGGTGAGGCGACCATCACACTTGAGGATGTCTACCGCATCCTACGGGTACCAATCCGAGGGGAGTGGATCGTCTACGACCCTCGCCATGGCGAGCAGACTTTCTGAGCGTACTATCGAGATAAGGGTGTAGGATGGGGCATCCAAGGATATGAAATCAGATGGGAGTTCATGGCAAAGCACTATGCTCATTTTGATGCTTTCCTAGCAACACTCATTAGTGGCATTTTGATTCCTGACCGTCGCGGGCATGGGTTTCCTATTGACTGGGGGGACGTCCTCGTTGGGATGAGGTGGGACAGGACAGTTTATGCCTAGGGCCCATGTTTATTAGGCACCTTCTACCATCAGCTGCACGAGGTTGTGTACAAACGAGCAGAGAGTATCCCATGCGGGACCACACAGATGATGATTTGGGCCTGGGAGCACATAGCCATATTTCAACCTCCCATTGAGAGACCGCAGTTGGCCGAGGGGATGCCTTATGCGTACTACTATGCCGGTGCTTTACAGCAAACCTGAATGGGCAAGACAGGTTGGTAGCAGCATTAGATTGACACCATGGTGTCCTTCATCTGGAGGCCATACTGAGACTGTCAGTAGTGGGATGACGAGGATGACCACCTGAGTTTATGCAGACAGTACCGCTACTTGATTGGCAGGACAACAGATTGATAGGCTAGGAGCCCAGCCTTGGGGATGGAGAGGTGGGATTGCAAATCCTGGGACCACATCAGACTATGACCTATGGTGGGAGGCACATAGACTAGTGCCATTGGCAAATCCCAATGGGCCAGCACCTATGGACAGACAGTTAGTGATACCTCATGTGTCAAGAGCCAAGCGAGGAGGCAGGGATGGTGATAGGGGAAGAGGCTGGGGTGGAGATGATAAAGATGATGGGAATGATGGGGGAGATGGCCGCCGGCGGAGGATAGATGGTCAGAGACAGGGTCGGAGGGTGCACCCATGTGTGGTGAGGGTAACATTAGATGCTATCCCTGAGGTGGCCGAGGAGGGAGAGAGAGAGAGGAGGAGGAGCTGAGGTAGGAGGAGGATGTGGTTGAGGCAGAGGTGGAGGTGGAGAGATAGGAGGAGGATGTGGTGGAGGAGGAGAGACAGGAGGAGGGGAGACAGGAGGAGGATGCGGAGGAGAGACGAGAGGAGGATGCAGAGGTGGTGGAGGCTAGACAGGAGGAGGAGCAACCTCGAGATGAGGAAGTTGATGGAGAGGATGTGGTGGAGGATGACGATGAGGAGGATGATGCCATGGATGAGGTCGAGAGACTCTTCAGATGGCGGATGGTGGAGGGTGAGGAGGAGGCACCTTCCAGTTCAGCGTTGCCCCCTGATGCCATGACAGACCAAAGAGTGGCAGATCTTCAAAGGAGATTGGATGAGAGTGCTGCATAGGTCTGATCACTATAGTCAGCACTAGAGGTGGCCTTGGTAAAGTGGGATTAGGCAGTGATCCGCCAGCATGAGTTAGCTCAGTGGTGTGGTTGAGTGATGTTCTTTGATTTATGCATTATGATATATGTGATGTATGATGTTGATTTATGATGTATCATGTATGTCTTATGATGCTTACTTATGATTATGATGCCATGATGATGCAATTCTTACTTATATGAGATGATGATGATAATGATATGCATAATGTATTTATTAAATGGATGCAATGTTGATGATTATGTTAATGCCATGTTTGTGGTTATGTATATTTTTTAATGCTATGGATGATGTATGTATGGACCTAATGCAATGTTTATATGATCATGTATGCACTTGAGTCTTTGGATGTCATAGGATATCATCGTGAGATGGACAACAGAAGATGACCAAACTGACGAGAGAAGATGACCAGACCGATGATAGATGACCAGACCGAAGGAGATGCATGTTAGTTCCTAGACCAAATCCCTCAAAACTTTACCATAGGACTTTAATATTTATTGCTCTTAATCATCATTAGGCGGATTGTTGTAATGGCCAACAAACACCATGATATGACATAGATCAAGGTGTGCAAGGTTGTACCATCACAAAATACAAGTAGTCACAGACAAGGATGATCATGACTCAAACTAAGAGCATGATTGCCCCAATATTTTTGTCATAATCAACCGCAAGTAGAAAAATACAAAGACAATTCATGAAATGTCGTTGCTTCTCTAAATCCTGTTCCCAGGACATCCTTACGAAGCTAGCAACATGATTTCCAAAATATAAAAATAGAGCCCTTATCATGATACGTCATTGTTTTTCTAAATCCTAGAATCAGGACCTCGCTGAGAAACTAGTAGTCATGCACGTCAATTGTCATGATACGTCACTGCTTCTCTAAATCCTATTATTGGGATCTCGCTGAAAAACTAATAACATGATAAAAAGCCAAAAGACAAGTGTCAAGTGTTTTCCAAGTGCGTCTGGATATCCATTGTTTTGATGTCAAGATGTCAGGTTTGATAATGATGAGATGCTAGAGTGTCAAATCTTTGATGATGTTCAGATGACAAATGTCAAAAATTGTCGAATTTAGGAAGGACACATCCTGAATAATGTTGATGTCAAGAGGATTGATCCCTAAATTTCAAAAGGGATGCCTCAAAATTCCATGTGATAGTGATGATGACGATGCCTAGGAAGGAAACATCTGAAGGCATAAATGATAGAGTTGGTTCTTTAGAAGGACACATCTAAAGAATACTGATGTCAAGAGGAGTGATCCTTCCTTAGATGTCAAGAGGATCCCTCAAAATGTCGAATGACAATGACGATGATGATGCCTAAGAAGGACACATACTAAGGTGTGAATGACAAAGGTTATCTTTCAGAAGGACACATCTAAAGGCTAACCAAGAGTTGACAGTTTGACAGGTTATGATGATTTGACTTGCTTTGACAAAGTTTTACTTTTGTTGACCATATGTCGATATTGTCATGATGATATGTGCTGATGAGATTGTCATGCTGAATAAATGATTGCCATAATTTTCTTTATGAGTGTTATCCATTTGGGAATGATTTTCTTTGTCTTAAAGACCTTTTGATGTGTGTGGTAGTGTAGTGCCATGAACCCTAACAGACTGACCTAGTGCGGCCTCAGGGGCTCATCGACAGATGGCCTTATCTACGTTATGCACTCAGAGACCTCATAGTTCGACATGACTAATGACTTTGTCCTGATGACCAAATATTGCACCATGATTTTATTTTGACAACCTAAAAGGACTAGCCTAATGTCTCGGGGACTAAAAAATGAGTCTTTCCTACGTAGCAAATGCGAAGAGACAACATAGTTTGGACAAACGATAAAGACTTGACTGATTTGTCATGACAGACTTTGACAAGAGATGACTTTGTGTTTGACTTCTTGTTGTGGTTTTCTTCAGCAAATTTTTCAATTTTTAGATCTTTCTTCAGGACATTTTGCGATGTTTTTGGTCTTTTCTTTTTTTTTAGCACATTTTATGATGTTTTTGGTCTTTTTTTTAGGACTTTTTGTGATGTTTTTGGTCTTTTTTCAGAACTTTTTGCCATGTTTTTGTATTTCTTCAGGTCATTTTGTGATGTTTTTTATCTTTTTTAGGACTTTTTGCCATGTTTTTGAAACCATGTGTGACATCCACTATAGTTACATGATAAAAAAATTTCCCCCAGTCAGGTCCAAGACTTAGCCAATTTGAATGGACATGAAAGGGATGTTGCCAGTGTACCAAATGGGCAGTCGTCAGGACTTGATGTCAACCGTTATCAACCATGAAAGGAAGAGTATGATGTGGTGGCAACAGAAAATGTATTTCATCCTAGACCACAGGAGACAAAGTGACAATAGATGGCAGAGCAATGATTGATTACGCATGGCACCTGTCTGCAGGTTTTCACCATGGTACTTATCCAAAGTGCCTATTTGTCAGGTTGTCACTGTTGGACGAATCATTTTTCTTTACTATTTTTTTCATTATTCCTTTTTTTGGTGTTTCCAAGAGCTGTTGCCAGGTTTTCAATCAAGGCAAAGATTTTTATCATTTTTATCATTTTTTTTTTTGTATTTTATGGTTTTCAGCTCGATCTCCTGATGCTATGCGTAGAACCTTCAGAGATGTAGACTGTTGATAGGTTCTATCAATTTTTCTCCCTCTAGAGTCTCCAGCTGATAGCCTCTAAAACCAAAAGAAGATATGATGATGTAAGGACCCAACTAGTTTGGTTCAAACTTTCCTAGCTTTTCTCTGTCAGCCTGGTTCTTAGGGTTCTGCATGAGGACTAAGTCGTCAATGTCAAATTTCTTGTTGTAGCTATGACAAAGATAGTTTTGATATGCTTGTAGATGGTTCAAGGAATTTTTCCTTCTTTCCTCTAGCATCTCTAGCTCGTGCAAGCGTGATTGTCTATATTCCTCTTCATCAGTTAAACCCTTCAAGGAGACTCGTAGGGAAGTAATTTTAACCTCGATGGGAAATATGGCCTCAGCTCCAAAGACCAGGGCAAATGGAGTGGCTCCTATAGGCGTACGAATGCTAGTGTGGTAAGCCCATAGAGTAGGGTTGAGTTGTATATGTCAGTCACAGCTAGCATCATTGACAGTCTTTTTGAGGATTTTAATAATGGTTTTATTTGACACCTCAACTTGACCATTTCCTTGTGGGTAATATGGAGATGAAAAATGGTGTTGGATGTGAAATCGCTCACATAACTCACAAACGTCTTGGTTTTTAAATGGATGGCTGTTGTCAGTGATGATGGATTGCGGAAGGCCATACTAACAAATGATGTAGTTAAAAATGAACTTGGATATTTTCTTCTCAGTTATGTATGTCAGAGGGATGGCTTCAATCCACTTCGTAAAATACTCAGTGGCGGTGATTATGAATTTTTGGCCATTGGATGAGGTCAGATGAATCTTACCCATGAGGTCAAGTCCCCATTAATCAAAGGGCCAAGGAGAGGTGATCAACCAAAGTTCCTGTGTTGGAGCATGGATCAAATCACTATGAATCTGGCATTTGCGACAAGCCCTAACATATTCTATTACATCTTTTTCAACGGTCAGCCAATAGTACCCAAGTCTCCTTAATTTCTTGGCTAGAGTAGGAGCACTTGAATGAGACCCGCTATACTCTCATGTACTTCATGTAAGGTTTTCATCAAAGCTATGACAGTAAAGGGTGTCACTAACGATGGCATACCTTATGGATTTTCAAATGAAGGACTTCCTCTGGTTATTGGACACGTTAGGTGGAAGGGTTTGAGACTTAAGGTAGTCATAAATATCCCAATACCAGGGAGAGTCTGGACCAACAAGTTCGCAAACCATCTCTGACTCTGGAATGTCATAGGCAGGGACCAGCAATTGCTCTATTAGGAATTCCAGTTGAGGAAAATTTCTTGGTATGTCTAGTAGAGAGCCTATTGTAGCCATGGCATTTGCCGCTTTGTTCTATGCTCTCGAAACTTGCTCAAAATTTACCATATGAAAGTATGTTTGGAAATTGTCAACCATCTATTTGTAGGGCATCAACTTCTCTTCTTTTTTTCATAGTCATCATTAACCTAGTTGATGATGAGTTGAGAATCCCCATAGACATGTAGTGCTCTAATTTTCCATTTTATTTCCATTCTTAGTCCTGTAACTAGTGCCTCGTATTCTGCCACATTATTTGTGCATGGGAATGCAATGCAGAAAGACATAGGAATGGAGTCTCCTTGAGGGGTGATGAACAGGATTCCTGCCCTCAAGCCATGATTTGTATGTGATCCATCAAAGTAGACTCGCCAAGGTGCCTTAGGTTCCGTATGGAATATCAACTCATCTGGAAAATCTGCCACTAACAGGTGATCATTTTACAAAGGTGCATCAGCTAGCTAGTCTGCTATGACTTGTCCTTTTATTTCCTTTCTTTCTAAATATTGAATGTTATATTCACTTAGAATTATGACCCATTTTTCCAAACGTCCTGTTAATGTTGCACGACTTAACAAATATTTGAGGGGGTCGATCTTTGCTACTAGTTGCGTCTGATAGCTTAACATATAATGTCTTAGCTTCTATGTTGCAAAGAGCACAGATAGACAAGCTCGTTCAATTGGTGTGTAGTTTAGTTCATACCCATCCAATGTCCGACTGATGTAATATATAGCTCTTTCTTTTTCTTCTTGGTCGTTCTGTGCTAGTAATGCCCCTAGTGTTGAATTAGTTGCTAAGATGTATAGGATTAATGGATTTTCGTGAATGGGAGGCATGAGGACTGGCATTGATAGTAGGTAATCTTTGATTTTCTAAAAGTATTCTTGACATTTATCTATCCACACAAAGGGGATACCCTTGCACAATAGATATTGGAATGGGTGACACTTGTCAGCCAATTGGGCTATGAAGCGTCAAATAGATTGTACCCTACCTTGTAGAGTTATGAGTTCACTGATTCCTCTGGGCAGAGGCATGTCTATGATGGCTTTGAATTTTTTTGGATCAACCTCAATTCCTCTTCGAGAAACTATGTATCCCAAAAGTTTACCCGATGTGACACCGAAGACACATTTCTTAGGATTTAGCCAAACTTTGTACTTTTCCAGTCTTCTGAAAATTGTGTCTAAAACCCTGAGATGATCTTTTCTAGTTACTGATTTGTCCAATAGGTCATCTACATAATCTTCCATTATTTTATGCATCATGTCATTGAAGATTGTGGTCATAGCCCTTTGATATGTGGCACTTGCATTTTTGAGACCGAATGGCATGACATTCCAACAGTATGTACCCCATGGGCAAGTAAATGTCTTTTTGTGCTGGTCTTCGAGGGCAATGCGAATCTGATTATATCTAGAGAAACCATCCATGAGGGACAACATCTCATATCCTGTTGTGAGGTCAACTATGATATCAATATTTGGTAAAGGAAAGCCATCCTTTGGGCATGCCTTATTTAGGTCTCTAAAATTTGTACAGACGCGGATTAGCCCATTTGGCTTTGTTACTGGCACCAGCTTAGATATCCATTCAACAAAGTCAATAGACTGTATGAATCGAGCATCTAGAAGTTTCTTCAACTTAACCTTGACCAATAGAGTGACTTGAGGATGCATTTTGCCTAACTTTTGTTTGACTAGTCTTGCATTAGGCAATAGTGGAAGATGGTACAGAACCAGCTCTGGATCTAATCCTGGCATGTCAGCATAGGACCATGCAAAGTTGATTTTATGTTCTCCAAAGAATTTATGAAATTCCAGTCTCTCTTCTTCAGTCAAGGATGCAGCAAAGAGGACCATTTTGTGATCTTCTGTAGTTGATATGTTATCCTCTATGGTGTCTTCTATAAGCATAGTTGATTTCTCTTGTTGTACGGGAAGAAAGTCCAGTCCTCCATCTTTGGGTGCCTTAGAGAGGTTTTCACCCATAGATACCTTCTTTGTTTTTACTTTTTTATCATCAGAAGGTGCCTTTCAGTTTTCACGTAAAGACGCTTCATTTTTTATTTTATTTTTATTTTTACTTTTGCGAGTAGAGGATGGAGCAGTCTCGCCGAAGTAGGCCGCACAATCTAGGTCAATAGAGAATCCTTCCTTGTGATCACCACTGGGTATGCCTTCATGTAATCCCATAAACTCTACAATTGCCTCATCATTCTGAAATGTATCTAGGACTAGCAGGCCTTGTTGGTCCCAATCGACTAGCTGAGGATAAACTAAGGAAATTCCATCGTCAGTGTTGGTGAATTTAGGGGAGGATGTAGAAAGAATGCAAATGGATTCAGTGATATTGTAGATGACATTATCATCATCCAACTCCACATCAGACTCTATCTAGTATTCCCCTTCGCTAGTCTCATCTTCATTGTCAAAATAAGGGGTGGACTTAGAGTCGTGGTTGTCAGTGTTGTCTGGTACTTTAGATGGTGGGTCTTGTATGTTGTGGGGAGTGGTAATGGGACTTTGACTATTGGGTGTCTGACAATTTTAAATGTTTGCCAAAATCTTTGTTCAGAGGTTAGTTTGCCTGTTTTGGCAAACAAATCATCGAGGCAACAGTCACTTAAGGATCGTTCTGAGCCAAATTCCCACTCTTGGGAGTCAGTTTTAGTGAGGGTTTCCTTAGTGGTCTCAACACTTTCTGAAGCATGTACTCGCTCACTTGAAAGTCCAATGGTACGTCGATCATCATTGTCGAGCGATCCAAACCCTAATCCAAGATACTTTGGTATTTGGAAAGGTTCTATGGGCTCTCTTCGTCTAGCTTTATTTCTGCCTAGGCCACTAGTGCCATCGTAGCTCTTAGCCTTCATTATGTCATAACCCTTGCCATATTTTTGAACTGGTAATGGGGGTAGTGTGATAGTATCCTTATAGATCCATCCTGTGATATTAGCCAGGTCCTCATTACTCATGTCTCCACATTTGATAAGAACTATTTTTGGTGGAACTTTAAAAATTACTTTGGGTTCCATTTTGAAACATGGCTGACCATAGACTTTCGGTGACTTGGGTATTGTTGTTATGTTGTATGTTGTGTGCAGTTTGAATTCCCCACAGTTGCGGTCCTAGATCTTGATGGTTGATTCAGCCTTAGGGTTTGCGGGAGGTGGTGGTGTGGTGGAATACATTGATGGAGCAGATGTGGAAGTTGATGTGAGTGTGGATGGGTCAATGTGTTTGGATGATGAGGAGCCAGGTGCTTCTCAGTTAATACGCACTTAGTTTTCAGAAATACCCCTCACGTTGGTACAATATTGGAAAGGGTTGGGGTCTCCATATATGGTTATTTTTGTGCCGTCAAATGGAAACTTTAGGCATTGGTGATATGTGGACAGAACAGATTTTAAGGCATGAATCCATGGACGGCTGAGGAAGATGTTATATGGTAATTCCAAATCTAGGACCTGGCAGGTTGTGTCCACAATGATCAGTCCCACTCTGATAGGGAGAGAGATAATGCCACTTGAAGAGTGTTCTTCGTCATATGATTTGATCACTATACTCTTCTTCGGGTCAACGCATGCATCAAAGAATCCTAGAGCCTTAACCAGTTTGAGGGAGCATATGTTCAATCCTGCTTCGCCATCTACTAAAACCCGTCTGACTTTGTGCTTGTCAACAAAAGTTTCTATGTGCAATGCATCATTGTGGTTGGTCTTAGGTGATGAGTAGTCTTGATCTAAGAAGGTGACATGGTGAGGCATAGTGAGGTATCCCACCATGGTCTCAAACTAATTGACATCAATGTCCTTGGGGACTGACTACTCTTGCAAGGTTTTATCTAGTATATCCTTGTGCGCGGGAGAGATACGAAGCAACTTAGGTATAGATATTTGCGCGGGAGTCTTGCCCAGCTAGTCCATAAGGTTGAACTGACTTTGGGTTGCCACTACTTTGTGGTCAGGGTGGGTTTTGACTATTTAGCAGATGGGCCAGGTATGGTGATTTTGGGTTATCTGGCGGGAGGTGGACTAGCTCTAGTGACCTTGCCACTTCGAGTAGTAGCATTACACTAAGGTTATCTCTTGACCATAATGGTATTTATGTATTCGTCATCAGTTCATACATTATTTATAATAGGTCCACCAGAATAATCATACTTGGCTCGGGTAAAGTTAGCTTGATTATTATTCATCTGTAGACCTCAGGTGGAAGCATTATGAGAACCATGGTCCTGCAGTGCATTCTTATGGATAGTATGATTTGAATTGGAGGTGAATTGAGATCCACTTACTTCAATGATACGGCTTTCGATAAGCTCTTGTACTAGGTTTTTCAATTGTTGGCAGTTAGAGGTTGTATGTCCTTTTTCCCGATGGTACTCGCAAAATGCATTATCATTCCACCATGCTAGTTTGAATTGTCTTGGGTCATATGGTTTTCGTTCTTGAAGTGTGATGACCCCATTCTGGAGGTATTTCTTGAGGACTTCTTCAATGGGTTCACCCAATGAAGTGTATGTGCGACCCCTAGGAAATTGTCTCATCTGACGATATTGTCCCTGATTATTTTGGTTATTCTAGTTATTTGAAGGGACATTGGTAGGGGGTTTCAATGTCGTTGTTGGTTTGTTTTATTGTTGAACCCCTTTTAGGGCCAATATAGGACCCACAATGTTTGTAGTCTCGGCGTCAACAACACCGTCATTTGTAACATGTTTATTTTTTACCCAATATTTATTCTTGTCGGTGAGCGGATTTACAGTTGCATTTTTGGGACCGTACCTTAGTTCTCCCTTTGCAATAAGGGCTTTCTCAATCTAGACCCCTTTTTTGACTAATTCTGTGAAGTTTGTGCAACAATGCACTTGCAATGCATATTTTAGGGGACCCAGAAGTGTTTGAACAAACATGTTGACCTTTTCCCTTTTAGGTATGTCAATGTGACACTAACTAGCTAGACTTCTCCATTTTTGAAAGAATGGGATGAATGTCTCACCAACATCTTCTTGCGTGAGATTGCACAAGCTAGTGATAGAGGTATCCATGTCGATGTTGTACGCGTAATTTTTTATGATTTTTTGTTTAAGCTCATCCCATGTTTGGATATACTTTTGATTGGAAAACCATTCAAGGGTAGGACCCGCCAAACTTTAAAAGAAAAGTCTCATCAACTATGTTTGTTCATAAGCAATGTCCATACAATTAGTTGAAAATTTGCGAACATGTTCAATGGGGTTTGTCTTGCCTCTATATTTTGTGAAATTGGGTGACACATATCCCGAAGGAAATGGAGGCATGTATAAGCTCATGTTGAATGGGTATATGTTTAGATCATATAATATTTCTGATTTCTTTCCTGATATGTATATGTTTTGGATAGTTTTCTCTAAACCCATCAATCTTGTTTGGAAGGCATCCATAATAGGGCCATTTGTGATCCTATATGTTGTATTTCTTTGTACGTGCCATAAGTCCCCATTTGTTGTGCGCAAATATTGGTGTATTGTGGTGGTATGGATTGTTGTGACATATATGATGTGTTTGTATTGGCGTGTTGTTGGTACTAAAAGTTAGGATTGGGTGTATGTTGGTGAGAGTATGAATGTGGGATGAGTAGGTTGGGATATGTCCCCCAGCCATTTGTGTTGTTACTTGGGGAATATGGTGACCATGAACATTGTGATGTGCTAATGATGCCATGGGTTGTGTTATTTGGCCACCTTGTCCAAATTGTTGGGTTTGCATAAGGGGAATGGTCAAATTTTGTCCTTGGGATTTTATGGTATTTCACAATGTTGATGTGTTCACATTTTGTTGTTGTCCTTGAATAAATATATGTCATTTACACACCCAAAGGATTGTGTGAGATACCAATGAGAGGGTATGTCGAAGGTGTACTCATGGTATTCGATGTAGCTATTAAGGGGGGATTGTTGTGACTTGATCATGCCCCCATCGCATTTCCTGTTGTGGTATAGAGAGGGTTTGAATAACTTTCCCACGTTGCCAAGGAGCCATAGGTGTTTCCAGCTGATTGTGACAGTATCGTGGATGTTGTGGGCATTGTGGCCAATCGTGATCCTCCAATGGATGTTGCATTTATTGAGTTGCAGGTGTTTGGGATTTTGGGGGTAGCATGTACTGTCATTGTAGTATCAAAGAAAGTATTGCTCGTACTGTTTGAAAGTTGACCACTATTTGACAGGTTATGCGCATTGTTGACATTAGGATCTAGAGATGTTGATCTCAATGTGTTGATGTCAAATCCATGTGGTAACTTAGCTCATTGCCTTAAGAGTATGGCTAAGTATTTGTCTTTGTCGTATAGGACCATTTGTTCGACGAATTGAGAGGCCTCTGGATCTTGTGCCGCTACCTCTAGGTTTTCCTCAAGTATTTGACCGTATTCATCTTTATGCAAGAATGGTTCAAATGGATTGTTTGATGAGGAAGGTATTGTTGTGAGAGGTTGATTGTTTATATTGCCAAATGGATCATCAAAAATCTAGTTTGGGTCATATGTGGGATTATTGATAGTGGAAGTGGGATCTTGTCGAAAGTTTTCCATTTGTCGTTGTTGTTTTTGGAGTCTAGTTTCCACCATAAAATGAGATTGCTCAAATGAAAATGACAACTAGATGCAAGGATGACACTATGCAAAGTCTAAGTTCAAAATGATGACTAGGATGAATAATATTTTTGGATCTTTTTGGGAATAAAATATGCGATGTCTAAACTTATGATGCAATTTAAGACAAGGGTACCTAAGCACTTCTAATCTCAATATTTGTTTTTGATTTTGGTTACTAAAGAAATTTGTTGAAAAGGACAAGATGACAAGGTCTATATGACTAGTGAGTTTTCCTAACTAGACTGTTGAGTGGCAAAATCTCACAAAAGGAACAATGACTGAAAAGGGGATTGATAACTTAGTCGAAGAGAACCTAGTTTCAAAAGCAATGACATTGCAAATTATGCAGAGACTTGCCTAATCCAAATTATGCAAGATGTAAGACCTAGGGTCTACAAACTAATGCCTAATGTATGCAACTAACAAAAATGAAGTATGAAACCTATGGTCAAGAATGCAAACTAATGGTCAAAAATTTGAGCAATTTCAAAATTGGTTTCTGACAGAATCCTTTTGGAAACAATGTTTGACAAATTATTGACAAGGTGTAGACTTTAGATTTGACTTTGAATGAAGTTTTACTTATGACAAGGGAATGTATCGTTTGAGGCCGCAACTACATCATGGTTTTGTAAATGCGGTTTAGTTTGAACGAATGCGGCTTGGGGACTGACAAATGCGACTCAATTTGGCAGATGCAACTCTGTAAGTTTCAAATGCATCGCGAAACAGACAAATAAGGTGTTTAAAATGTCGAATGTGGTTTAATAGAGAGATTACGTCTCAGAAACTCGAATGTGTTTTAACAGATGCGACACAGTTTGTGAAAATTGAGTTTCTTGTCGTTTTGATGGAACATTTGATTTGTCTATTGGTGAATTTTTTGTTCAAAAATGTAAATGTGGTGAATCCAGAAAGCACTTGACAAGAACAATGTTTTGAATGTAAGCAAGCACACATAAGACAAGTACCATCGTAGGTTTGGCCAGGACAATATTCGCTAGATTCCACATGGGTTTCCCCAACCTCATATCAGTAGCATGTGAATTCAGAAGCTTGGCTACATGGGCTCCCCCTTATAGTGCACTCTCTTCTCAGGCCAACCAAGCTTCCAACCCCCATGAAACTCCCATGGCAGATTGATCACCTCTACTACAGACTACAAAAGTGTGGATGCCTTCACACCAACCGGTGTTGTGCTAGCAAATAGAAGGTTTTTGGCTACTACACAAAGGTGTTTAATTCAAGGACCCCCGTTTGAGTGGCCATACATGGGTCAAGAGATTAATCACCAATTAGGTGGCACTCCAACCTGAAGAGGTTAAGCTCAACAGGGTTTATGGGAGTACTACTCTATCCGTATGACACATCCGCACTCGTAATCTTATGTTTTCCCTTAAGATTCACATTTATATACCAGTCGTGGGTAGCTTAGCTTTAGCTCCGTTGCCGGTTTGAGTCATGTTGGGGTGATGAAATCCCCAGGCAGGCCCAATTTCTAGAGTTAGTAATTGTTTCTCTTACACCCAAGATCGCTCAAGAGCACAAGGGGAGAGGATACTTCGATATACCAAATCGTGAGGGTAATAATAAATAAAAATGGGTCTAGTTTTCTTATCACCGAGTTTTCACAAGGTGAGAGCATACTCACCTACCATTTTGCAAACACAGTCATGCAAATTAGAAGACATTGTTCTCTTTAATTGCACTGAAAGTAAGTGTGTATTAATCTAAGAAAATACAAGCACAATGTTTCAGTGTTTTATTCTTTGGCATTCGAACCTGCAAGACCACGAGTTAAGAGTTTCAATTTTTCCCTTTGACCCACGAAAAGTAACCGCCAAATGCTACAAATGAAAATTAGTACCACGAAAACCTAACTAAGCATAATGCAGAAAAACTAGAATAAAAGAACACAGAAAATAGCAAAAAGCCGAATGTAAATCAACAAAAAATGTTACCAGTCAAATGCATCACGACAGAGTGAATGCGTAGCTCTGTGTGTCAAATACGGCTCAGGAATTCAACTACGGCTTTCTAGACTACAATTGCGACACGACAGAGCGATTGCAGTGTTGGGGTCGGCAAATGCATTGTGAAGCATCAGATGCGTCACGATTTAAAAAAAAACTACTGTGTCACTCCATACTTGTACCTACAAAAATGACAAAAAACACACAAAACCATATAGAAAAAATAACAGAAAACAGAGTCGGGTTCACCAATGTAACTAAGGGTTATTTTTCAGGTTTGATTAAAGATTAAGGTTAGCAAATCAATATAAATCATGAAACCCAAAGCGATTAGAAAAGACAATGGAAGTAAACCAAAGAACTATTATACTAGCTAACCGTCGAGACCTCCATGCTTCACTTTTGTAACACCTTCTAACTTGTTGGTTGACATATTGCCCTCAGATTCGACGTGCGAGCAATCTAGAAATAAAAGTCTAAGTCCTACACCAAGCTTTGAAAGATTTGATCAAATTCCAATGTCTATGCCTAAATATGCAAAGATTAAGTGAAATAAGATGACAAATGTTGCAATGTCTATAGAATCTCTAAGTATGTCAGTGCATAATCTATGTGCATCTAATGTTTAATCTAAAAATGAGAGGAAAATGGCATTTTATAGAAAATGCCATTTTGAATAGACGGACGAGATTGACCTTCAGCGGAGACCTAAAATTAGAGGTCTAGATTAAATTTGATAATCCCTAATCAGGGTTAGGGAAAATTCATTAAGCGAGTGGTCGAGATTTCATCTGAGAGAATCGAATCGACGATGGAGAATAAATGAGAAAATTAATTTAGAAAAATAAAGATTTTCAAAAATCAAGAAGATAAGAGATGAACTGAAGATCAGATTTGGAAAATCAAGAATCTGCCCAATTACTTGATTTTTTGGAGGAATATTACCATATTGAATTAAATTAATTCAAAATATGGATTTTGTGAAATAATAAATAATCAATTTTTAGATTATTTACCAAAATGGACTGTCAATTAAGAATGTGATGACATTTTAAATAATTTTATTTATTTAAAATGAGAGGAATATTAATTTCAACAATTAAATAATTAAAGATAATTATTTAATTTAGAAGATAAGATTAATTAATTAAATAAATTAATAAATTCATTTAATTATGCAGATTAGTGACATTAAATAAATAAATGAAATTCATTTATTTCATAATCAGGAAGAATAAATGAATAAAGGTATTTAAATAAATTAAGAAATTTATTTAATTAGGGGAAGACATACACAATTAATTATGTATTTAATAAATAAATAAAATGTATTTATTTAATAATCATGAAGAATAAGAGGACATGAATTAATTAAATAATTATGAATTATTTAATCAATAGTTGAATGTGAACCAAGGACATAATTAAATGTCATAATTATGCTAGGACGAAAGTGGTGAAAATGAAGCTTGCAGGCCTAGGTCATTTTTAAGTGTCTATAGTAAGGATTGTTGTTGAACTTCTTCTTGTTGTTGTGCCACTAGGGCTTGATATTGGGATTGATATTGTTGTTGTGCTACTAAGGCTACTTGATGGGATTGATATTGTTGTTGTTCTGCTTGTTGTGCTACTAAGGTTGCTTCTTGTTGTTGTTGTTGTGTTAAGGTTGCTTGTTATACTACTAAGGTAGATTTATATTGTTGTTGTTTTGTTGTGCTAAGGGTGCTTGTTGTGTTGCTAAGGTGGCTTCTTGTTGTTGTTGTTGTTTTTGTTGTGCTAAAGCTTCTTGTTGTCATGCTAAGGTGGCTTACTATTGTTGTTATTATTGTTTTTGTTGTTGTATTGGTAGGGCTTGTTGATAGGCGTGTTGTGCTTGTAATGTGGGATCAGGCAATTGTTGAGACATCTATGGAAGATTATGGATATTAATGTTTTGAGTGGGAAATGGATTGGTGATGAAATGTTGGGGATTCACTTGGTTCAACATTCCTTGTAAGATGGTAGAATAAGATGGAGGAATGTATGTTTGAGATCCTATTTCATTTAGTATAGTAAAGGATAATGTGGGAAAAGATGAGGATGGTTCCATTAAATTATGCCATGGAAATGACACACTAGGACTTTGAGTCCATTTCTTGAAAATATTTCCTTGTCCCATGTCTTGAGGATTGCCTTGTGTTAGTGATGTATTACCTGTGTTGACAGGATTTATTACCAAGGGATTGCTTTGAGATGGGTTGATGGTGGATGGTGTGCATGTTTTTTGTGAAACCAATGCTATGGATGAACCCATTAGAGGATTGGGTAAGGATGTCCCTATTTGCTTCAAGGGTTGACTCTGTGGTATGGTATTGATATGCCATTGCACATTGTTTTGAGATAACTAATCTACACTGCTTTGTGTGATGATAGGAACACTTGTGGTACTCATGGGTGTGGATGAGGAGGAATTCCCTTGATATATCAAATTCATGGTTGAGTAATGAAGGTAAAGAGGTGTGTATATATGTTTAGGATCTTCAATAATAGGAGCACCAAAGCTAGGTTTCCAATTGGTTGTGTTATATCGATGATTGGTTTTAAGTATTCCTACAAGTGTTTTCTTTTCAAATGAAAGAGGATGACAAAAGTCTTTAGCAAGGCTTGTTGCAATATTAGGAATGTAGGTTTTATTTATCCCTAGTGATGGGGTTGTGAAACCTTGCATTAAATTTTGTGCCACAAACATCAGGGAGATAGGAGCTACATTTCAAAGGCTTGATGTTCCATAATTTCCTCCCTAGTGAGTTCAAATGGGTTTTTTGTGATACCTTCTATCTCATATGGTCCTGATGGTGATGAAGGTTGTTGTGATGGTGTAACTTGACTTCTCAAATCGAATTCTAAAGGATTTGGATCACTTGAGGTAAATTTCACTTTGGCTTTCTCCATGATTCTCTTGTGTTGTGATCTAGTCTTTACCATAAGTGTTGTGTCACCTTTGGGAGAGTTATGTTGTGATTTGTGATGTTTGAACTCTCTAGTTAACTCAAATATACGTAAAAGGGATGCTCTGAGTCTTTTGGGAGAAATTGTGATAATGGGGGATGAAAAGATGAGTGATGTACAGAGTGATCTTTGTAAACTTTTTGGGACAACACCTTTGACTTTCTCTTGATGTTTTGATGTTGGGATAAAGGATGTTTATGAACTTGTAAATCTTTAGGTTAGAGTCATGACCTTCAAGATGAACCAGTTCAAGGATGATAACTAACTTGTCTAAATGCATGGAAAAGGATGCATTTCACATACAAAATAGCCAAGTTAGGGGGTTGGTTTGATTTGATGTTTAAGTCAAAAGATGTTGGTGTACTCAAAATTTTGCAAAGTTGGATGAAGTGAAATATGAAATTTGATGAAGGGGTGAATAAGATGTTTGTCCCAACGTTGACTTGAAGTGAATCTCTGTTTTCACAAGACCAAGGTAGTGAGAATGATGCTAGACCTCTAAAATTTTCAAATCCTAAAGACCCAATGTTGATTTAGATGAGAGGATGGATGTGGATGTTTAAACCTATTCAGCTCCTCCTAGAGTGAGCATAAAATTTCCTTAACAAGTAATAACAATTGTGATAAAGTATTGAATCCCACTTCCTACTAAATTGTGAACTATGATACCTGTGTTTGCAATGACGACATATAGATCTTCCCTTATGGATTTTGATTGTGTGATGGATCATTTAGAGGAGTTCAGTATCGTGAAAAAGACCAAGATTTTGACTCCAAAAGAATGCATATAATTATGGACTATTTCTTGAAATGTGTCTATAAAAGTTTGCTACCTACTTGTCTCTATTCTTGTGAATTGTTAAAAGATATTTCTTGAAAGCTTTTGGATTGAGATGCCTAAGTATAAAATGATGACATATAGACCCTACTTTACAGATCCTAACTTTACGTGAGATCATGTAGAAATAGTTTAAGTTTATGGAAGAAAGGAAGATATGTATTGCCACGTGAGTGGTGGTAATGTGGGCCTTCTAGCCTTAATATCACACTAGAAAATTTTGGAAAATAAATGACTACATGACAAAATTTTAGTCACAAGACTAAAAATTTTAGTCATGTGACTAATACTAGTAGAATTTGACAAATAAATGACTAATTTGATCATCATAAGTGACTAATTTGGTCATACGGTAAAATCACAACTAAATAATTGGTCAGACAAATAAAAATGACTAAATAAATGACTATTACTCCTCTATTCTTTTTTATTTCAAAAATGATCATAATCCATAGAGCTTAAGCCCCCTTCATGGGACCCCTACCTAAGCGAGCCATTTGGGTGCCTAGGTTGCTTGGTGCACAATAAATACCTATCACATGGAAGTCATTGCCTCTCGGTGCAGTGTTAAGGCCTTCACATATTTTAGAAAAAAAATTAATATTTACATTCTTTAACTTTTATTATTCATTATGTCAATGAATCATTAATGTTTTTAACTATGATTTGAAGTCAGTTTGATTTTCCTGTTGTGTTAGCATGTCAAATGAATCAAAGAGCAATTGTGGTCAATTTCACTAATAGAATATGATTTAAACAATCCAATTGTATTTTGAGGGCTATCTTGTAGACACTTTCATTTCAAAACACAAATAAAGATGACTAAATAATTAGTAACACATAAAAATTAGACAATATGATATTAAAGTGGTTAATTAAAAAAAATTGAATTGAGGGAGTGGATTGTATTATAATATAATATAATAATATATTATATTACAATACAATATATTATAATATAATGTGATATTATATAATATAATATATATAATATATATTATTATATAACATTATAATATTATATTATATTAAAATACAATATAATATAATATTTATATTATAATATAAATATAATGTTATATAATAATATAATATTATAATATATTTAAAAGTGAGATTTAATTTTGAAATCAAAATTAAATGGAGTAAAGAAGCAGGCAAAGAAAATTTAAAAACTAGAGTTTTGTAAAAAAAATTGGCTAAAAGACCCTTATTTTGAAGAGGCGGCCTAAAAATGGGTGAAGGAAAAAAAACTCAACCTTAAATCAATATGTATGCATTTTAACGTGTATAGAAGGATATTGATATGTTAAGGCATGAGGTAACTATAAAATCAAACTACAACATCCATTGAATTTTCACTAATTTTAGAAAACTACACCCTCCTTTTGAAGCCCTAATCTCTATGAATTTCACTTGATTAGAAACCCTAATTTGGTAGTTGGGATGAGAGTTGAAGCTCTATTTGCAAAAAAAAATTGATACTATTTTTCTCTGCAACACTCACAGTGCCACAATTTGATAGAGCATTACATTAATTATTTCACAACTCCATTTTTATTTCTATTTTTTTATCTTTTCTCAGCCTGGGCGAATACTAAGCAGGTGATTCATTTTGTTTACACTCTGTCGATGTACAATCAAGCCCTAACAACCTCTATTTGGAATTTAGGGCTTTTAGTTCTGTATTATTTTATTATTATTTTTTTAATGTTTTCATTCAAGTAGTGACTGCAGGGTATGCACGAAATGGATTTGTTCAAAGGACTCTAGAACTTTCAAACAAATGAAAATTAACAAGTGTGAAGACAAATTTCATATCCTTTGCCAACATCTTTGACGCTTGTGCTGAAATGGGTGCTTTGGAAGAGGGAATGGACATCCATCAAAGCATAAAGGATAGAAAAACTATGTCAGATGTTGTTGCAATTTTCCCTATTTGGCATGTATCAAAATGTGGAATCACAAGATAGGAACGTGAACTGTTTGACAAAATGTCCCAAGGAATGTGGTCTCATGGAATGAAATGATTACAGGATATGCACAAATGGATTTGTTGAATAGGCTTTAGAACTTTAAAGCAGATGCAATTGGCGGTATTAAGCCAGACTCCATGACCCTTGCTAGGATCCTCCCTACCTGTGCACAAATGGGAGCTTGAGAAAAATGGTTATGGACATCCATAATAGCATTCAAAATAAAATATACATTATATATTAATTATGTTGATACGCACTTAACTACGTAGGGTCAAGGATGCCGAAAAGTTATATCCTAAATGTGCTCATTACTAGGATCTTGATGACAATTATCATTTTAATAAAATTACTCAAAAACCATCATAGAAACTTATTTTCAAACTATTAAAAACCAAATGTGTGCATTATTAGGATCTTAACAGTAACTTTCATTTTAATAAACATACTCCAAAACCAACATAGAAGCCTTATTTACAGACTATAGCTCACCAAATTGGAGAAGTGAAGGGTCAATACCAAGGAGGAAGAGTTTGGAGGAGCCGAAACCAGTGGTGGCTATGGACAACTATTTTGGAGGAGGCGAAACCTATAGCGGCAGGGAAAGCAACAAAAAATGGTATGTAAAAACCTAAACACACTCTATATTGGATCCTAGCCGTAATTTCATTTCAGTAAACATACTCTAAAACCCTCATCGAAACCTTATTTGTAGGTTGCAACTCACCAAAAATGGAGAGAAATGGAAGGAGATAGCAGTAGCAATAGTTGGGGGTTTGGTGGCTACACCTCCTCCCTAATCCCCCTTTTTTTTCTATCACATAAAAAAGTAGTTCTCTAGTTCAATGATTGTATTGTGAGTTTTGTGTGTTGATACTGGTAGGTATCAAATTATATCTGCTATTAATTTGGTTTTATATCTACACAGGAAATGTTTTCAAACTTGTTGAGCCACTAAAGCCATGAGATTTTGTTAGAGCTTGAAATTTTTTGATAAAGTATTTCAAATTTTAGCTTCATTGTTTTTGCTTATTCCTTTATTTGGATACTTTTAGTAGTTATCTTTATCCACCCTTTAAAATTATCATACTAGATGAGGCAGATTCAATGACAGAAGATGCTCAGGTATACAATTTTCTTATATATGTGTTATAAATGAAATTTTATTAGTTTTATATTTTGTTTACCTTTATTGTGTGAAATATGTTTGCATAAAAAGTACCCACAATGAGTAGCATTTTGCTTACCAATTAATAGAATGCCTCCATGAAGACACACTCTAAAGTTACAATATTCTATTTCATTTGCAACTATGTTAGTAGGTATTATATCTATACTTTTTCATTTTTGTTATCTATATAGTGAAGTGGAAATCTGAAACTTTGGAAGTATAATAGTTATATCTAGTTCTGATACATTCACTATATCTAGCGCCTAAGTTTAGGGTGCCATAGTTGGAAAAGGAAAATAAAATGTTTGAATTTTATCCTCTATATTATTTGACTATTTTGAGTTTTCGAAACCTTATTTTTAGGCTGTAGCTCCAAATTGGAGAATTGAAAGCTGAACACCAGCGAGGAAGAGTTTGAAGGTGCCAAAACCAATGGTGGAAAGAAAGTTGTGTATTTTCAAGGGGATGAAATGGGTCGAGCCCCTATAGGAGGATGCTACCCTTCCGTAAGGATTGCAATTAAGGAAGGGGGAAATAGTATAAGTATATGAAAATAGGAGTATTATGTTTATATAGTGTTTGTAAGTTGTATAGTGTCACTGAGACATTGAATGTAACCAATGAGATTTTGATTTTCCAATTAGGATTAATGAAGTAAATTTTCAAAGTGGTTTTTCCTCCACTCATAAATACTGTGTCGTGGCTCCTCTTGATTTGTAATTTTTTTGTGTTTGTGTTTGATCAATCATATTTATTCAAGCATTTTAGTCTTCATTTCATGATGCTACTTCAACATTTGAATATCTATGATACTTGAAGTTTATATGCATAAATTTGTGAGGATTAATTAAGTTAGATTTTATTTGTAATGACTAAATATATGACTAAATAAATGACCAATTAACAACAATCAATGACTTTAATATATGACTAAATAAATCACTAACATGAATAAATAAATGACCAGTTAACAACAATCAATGACTAAATTAATGACTAAATCAATGACTAAATCAATGACCAAATCAATGACTAGATAAATGACTAAAATAGTTTAGTCATAAGTTTGGTCATGTTATAAATGACCGGCAATAAACTACTAATGGTCACGTGACCAAAATTAGTCATTTATATGCAATTTTTAGTAGTTTATTTAGTCATATATTGTTATTTTTGTACTAGTGTCATCTTGTTCCTCTTCATCTAAGATGGTTGCATTTCTCCACTGGGTATTTGTTTCTTTTGTTTCAAAAGTGAAGCTTCTCAAACTGCTAATGAGATCGATTTGTTCACTGTTAATGAATTCAAAGTTTGGTTGAATTATAGCACCTAGAAGATCAAGTTGTTCAATGGGAGCAATCGGTCTCCAAATAGTCATGTGGGGTTCATTTTTCAATTTATCTTGCTTAATGCATTTATTTTACCACAATCACTTATCTGGATTAAGTTTTCAAACTAAATGTTTATGTCAAAAACACCATAACTTTCACAATGTCCATTTTATGAGAATCATGAGGTTGAAGCCATAATTTCCTATGTTGTCTTTCAAAAATATTGATTTTGATATATTTCAAGATATTTAGAAATATCTAAGGATAAAATCCTTAGGACAAGCTACAATATCAAGACTTTTTCAAGAGGTATCCATAATTATTACAACCCTATGTTTAAAATGGCTATATTTGTTGAGTCCCCACTTCAATTTCTCCAAACACTAAATAATGTGAATAGTTAGAGATTTGGTGACACCGGCTCCTGTCCACAACACACACTTCTCAAGACCACCAAATCTCAAAATTCTTAAAATTCAAAGATCAAAAGGATTTTTTTTGTTTCTACAATTGAATAGTAAGAATGTGGGGTGGTTTTAGAATGACTGTTCTTACACCAACAAATATTAAGGATTTTTGACTTCTAAACAAGGGTTCATAGTAAGGGCTTCCAATTTAGGGGGTGCAATGATAAACTCCATCAAGAGGTCTCCCAATCCTTAGAACAAGGGCTTGACACATTATAAAGATGTTGGGGGGGAGCTATCATGTACTGCTTCCCATTAATCACAATTTTCATTGCAACCACACATTTATATAGCGGTTTGCAAGAGCTTGGCTTTGACTCATTACCACTTGGGTCATTCCATCCTTTCAAAGCGAGGAGGTAGTCCCTCTAAAGATAAAAAATAGTGAGGAAGTACATCTATAGCTCAATAATTTTCATTCATATGAACAAAGACAGAACACATGCAATGCCTTTTTCTCACACTCGCAAGGGGGTTCAGTTTTAGTCCAAATTGAAAGGTGTAAGTGATTTGGTAAAGTGTTATGGAATGTTTTTGTTTCTCAAGCTCACCAAATGGCACAAGAGAATTGCATATGCATCCAATAACAACATTGCAAATCACAAAACATAACAAACAATTGTAACTTTTAACACCTCAAAGAAGTGATGGGTTTGTTTTAAGCACCAAATTAAATATGAAATTGTCTCAAGTGTTCAATTTTAAACCCAAAAAACCATAATGAGATGAGGGTTCAATTTTAATCCTGTTTGAGCGTTCGTTTTAAACCCAATGGAAATTTAGTGTATGTCCTAAAGAAGAAAGTAGAAAGCATAAAATTTGGGTTATAATTTCCCCAAAGCATCAAATGCTTGTTACAATCATAGAATTTTAAGATAATAAAGGCTTTCTTCACTTTAGCTCCATGTTGTTCAACCTACAAAACCCTGTTAGTCTAGCAACTAGAACATGGTTAGAAGTGCATTAGTGATCTGACGAATTGAGAGAATTATTAAAGCACATGTCGATAAAATTATCATAAAACTTCTTACCCTAGTTGGGCATTGTTGCACATGATAGCATCACGATTTGAAGTCTGGGCATCGCTCTGATGAAAATGGGCATCACTCTACATAAAAAAAAAAAGAGCATGATAGCGTCGACATTTTTTCAGGCATCACTTTAATGGATTTGGGGGTGTTGTTGTTTGAAATCTTTGATACCTCTACATTAAATTAGCATCACCATATTTTAAATCAGCACTAGTGCATTTAATCAGTGTCAGTGTTTCAAATTACAATAGCATCGCTATATGGAAAAACTCTTCAAAGTGCATAGTTGTTTATGATTTGGGCATCGTTGTATCCTACAAAACAACAAATGAAAAGACTTCAAGCTAAAAACTAGTTAAATTAGCAGTTTTCCCTCTTTCTAGTGCTAGAATGTGAGACGAGGATTGTCAAGGTGGGTCGATTATGCTTGATCCATGATTAATAAAAGCATAACTTAACCACTACACCTTAATCACAAACAAGATCATTCAAATTGAAAGTTAAACTAAGTATTTACTAAAACTAAAAGTTACAAACTACAAAAATAGTTAAATTCCTACTCTAACCCATTTGACCCTTATCTTGTTTTGGAATTGGTGTCGTGATGATTTTGAACAACGACCCTTTCCCAATCCCATGGTTAGTAAGCCTATTTCATTCGATTCTATGGAAGAGAATCGATGAAACCATTGTGATAAATGGATGGAAACCTGATTTATGCTAAATTAAACATGGTGCAACCTGAATAAACATGATTCTATGCTAAAATTGATCTAATTATGCAATTGCTAAGTTAATCTAAGATAATTGTAAGCTCAAAGATGGAAAACCTAATTTATAAACAAACTAAGATGGATGCATGGAAGCCATTAATGGATGTCTTAAGCTATTATGCAACTAAAATGAACTAAATTAAGCTAAAAGTGAGTAAATTGAGAGTGTGAGTGTGAGTGAATTCAACAACATGAATTTGCAATTGAAAGATGGACCCATTTGTCTCTAAATAGTGTTCTATTTATATGAGAGAAAATGAGAAATGAAGGGTTGAGATTGAAAAAGATAATCAACGATCTAGGATGGAGAAAATATGAGGCATGGATCATGGATTCTCATCAATGGATGAGAGTGCAAGATGAGAACTAATCAGGGGCTCACATTTGTTCCAAACAAACACACTTTTGACCTACACACACAGGTCACCAAGTAACTTGCTCAAGAGGTTAAAGGTTTAGCTTGTTCAAGAAGCCAAGTGAGATGATTGGAGAAGAAAGATATATTCTTTGGAATATTCTCATGGATGAGTATAAAGATATTTTGCAAATTAAAATAAATTTCTAATTGTGCAAAAAAGGAGATAAGGTATATTCCATGGGAATATTCCCCTTTTGGAGGAAGATTAGTTTAATTGTTAATTAAACATGGTTTAATAATGCAATTAGGGAATTTGAAGAATTAAAGTGATATTCATTAAATTAAATAATTTAATGAATGGGGGAGAGATGTAAATGATATTTAATTAACTAACTTAGGTTTATTTAATTAAATAAGGTGACTTAGGAAATTAAATTAAATATTTAGATTTAATTAACTTAATGAGGTGAAATGTTAGCATTAAGGGGAAATGAATTAACCTTAATTGATAAATTAGGTTAATGGATGAAAATGATACCATTAATTAAATTAGGTAGGTTAATTTAATTAATTAAGCAAAAAGAGGATGGGTTTAAAGAGGAAATGATTTTAATGAACCTATTTCTAGTGTATGATATCATTTGGGACATTTTTCAGTGTCTATAGAAAGTATCCATTGATGAGAAAAATAGTTTCCCACATATATACATACAAAACATTTATTGCTATACTCTATTCAATAACATTGATGACTATATTAAAAATTGTTGATCTCAAATGATTTAAACGTCAACCATTTTCTTTCATTTATAAGAAAACTACCATAAACAACAAGACTTTAGGTGGCATTACCTACTGATATATTTCATATTAACATAAATAGAATGCACATAATAAATATATGACCAAATGATGCATTTGTGGTTGTTTGTAATATGTAAAATTTTCAAGTGTTATGGACAGTTAAAGTTCAAAATCTTTTTGCACCATATGTTGTAAAAAAGTATATATTTTTTCATTCATAAGAGAAATTTCAAACACAATTTTTAGTCTAACACTTGTGATAAATTTTGAAGGTGCCTTTCATTACATTCTTTTTGTTTAAATAAAATAAACTTTTGGATACATTTATACTATCAATATAATTGTTGGTGGGGGATACACAAAAGTATCCAAAATCAACTGAGGTGTGACCAACCAATTGGGTTCTTACTGTGTAAGTAACATTTAAAAAATCCATTACATTCATACTATCTATATGTAATTTTAGGTTTGAAAACACTGTGTGTTCTGAAACATGTAACCAAAATAGTATTTTCAAACCCATTTCAAGTACCAAGCCAATTGGTTACTCACCCCTTAGGTGGATTTGGATAGTCTTTAGTGTAGGGGCACCATGTTGAAATTTGTAAATATGGTCATTTTTGGTCTTGTGATAGGTTTAGGGTGGTGTGAGTCTTCTATTATACAAATAATGTCATTATAGACCATTAGTCATGTTAGTTGAGTCATTTTTGAGACAATTTTGTGAATGTTGCAATTTATGCAAAAGTTGTCATATGTAAAAAGAAAAAAATGCCAAATTTTAGAAGACCAACAGTCATGTCAGTTCGAAATTTGGTTGAGGTCAATTTTTTGGTTGATTCTTGAAGTCAAGGTTTAAATTCATGATGTATGGGTTGAAGAGAGGTCCCGATGTTCATCTTTGGTGAAAATTAAGCAATAAAGAAACCTTCAAAACAATTATGTTTTCTACATATTTTGCTGCTCCAGGCCATTATACAGTCTCGTACAGTTAGATTTTGATTCAAAGTGCATTGTAGTGGATGTATTTGTGAAGTGACATCACATTGGTTTTGGTTTGATCCAATTCCATTGAGATTTAAGGTTTTTACAAGCTTTTTGTTGTAGGCAGTCAGTTAACCCTGTTTTGAGGGTTTGAAGCCTTTTAAAATGTATTAAGGCCCATTACACTGATAGATTAGTTAGAAAATTGGTGGAATTGGTACCATTAGGTTATTTTTAGATGTTGGAGTAGGTTCTAAGAGTAGGGAAGGTGTTTTGTAGAGATTTGATTGCTTGCCTAGGGTATTTGTATGAGTTTTTGGCTTGAAAATGGTGGTTGAATATTGGAGTTTAGTGAAATTGCATTGAAAAATCATAGTAGATGGTTTTTTAAGCATGGGAAGACTTGTGGTAATGTGTTTCAAGAGTTGGTATGGTGAGATAAGGTGTGGAGATTGGATTTTCAATAAACCCCCTTTCAAACAAGTCTAAATGAGGGTTTGGCGGTTAGACATCTTGGAGGGAATTTCTCTTAATAAATATTGTTGATTTTTTCCATTTGTAGTTTTTTAAAGGTATTTCTATAGATATTTCAGGTTGAGAAGATGTTTGGATTATACTTGCTTTGAAAATTTGGCCTAATTTGGCCTTGGGACAATGTACCAGTTAGTTTTTGGAGATGATGGTCCAAAGTGACCATAGGATATTTTACGATATGTTGAAATACGTCCAAATGGGTATTTGAAAAAGTAAAGTATTTTTGGGTTTGAGGAGGATTCTATAAGTTATGCTCAAATTTCATCATTTGCAATGCTACAAGGAATTATGAGTAATTGGTGAGTAGAACTCCTAATTGAGATTTTGGTGATTATAGAATTGTTTGAAACTAATCTAATTGTGATTGTGGAAGGTTTTCCTCCCTGCTTTGCATCAGTCTTATATATCCTTGACCTGCAACTCCACCCCGTGCTCTCCAACCTTTAGATTTCAACATGTAGAATGAAAGAACTCACAACACAAAGTGTTTTCCAATAACAATAATTGTTACAATTTAAAACAAACAAATTAGTAATGTCAGCCTTCCTACATGTAGTGCATATTTTTCTTCCCATGTAGGGTGAAAAATTCCAACATGATTTGAAGCGACGACAAAAATGAGGGATTTCATTTGGCTTTAGTGTGTGGTGCAGGGACATCAAGAGCCTCATAAGCATAATTTTTGTTGTTTTTGGGTTTTGGGTTTTTTGAGTCTTTTAGAGTCTAATAAGTTCATTTATGACCATGTGGGAGATCATGTTGATCCATTTTGGAGTGTTAATAGGGTATTTGGTTAAAAAGTGTAAAAGTTGTCATGTTGCTCAAAAAAAGTTGTCATGCAACTTTGGAAAGGTATCCAAAATCAATAAACTATTACAAAAAAATCAAGAAACTATTACAAATAGTCTCAATTGGTTGGTAATGTATGAATGAACCCTCCAAAGTCAGATTGAGAGTTGGAAAACTAATTTTGTAGTTTTTGGTGAATGAAAGAGCTTTTTATATGTTTTCTCAACATTACAAACTATTCTTTCAATTTGTACAGCTTGTACGGTCTATATGTGGGTATGAAACTTATTAGAATGTGTTGGCATGTCAATCTAATTCAATTTTCTTTTTTTTGCATCAATTTTCATTAAGTACTTAGGAAGTTATTGCATTTTCTCTAAAAACTATCAAAACCCTACTTAGTGTAACTCGTGAGGAGAAATAAAAATGTAACTCGGCCTTCCATCAATGGAAAATAACCACAATGGATGGAAAGGTTTGTATTCATGTACTTCACGTTGTTCCAAGTTTGCAAGGTCCCAAGTTAAGGTTTGTACGTGCTTCTAATGGACTGTATGTCTGATATTTTGTATGTATCAGACTGTGAAGGTTGTGAAGGGTAGTTTGTATGTCATAAATGCAAGATTGGTTTGTTTTGTGATTGGATAAGGTGTGGAAGGTGTGTATGAAGATATTATAGAATTGTTCAAGGAGTTGGTGATCATTGGTGGCAACTATATGGCAAAAATGCAAAGACTTTCCTATAAGGACTGTGTATGATAGTGAGAGCATAAACAATGGCCAGTCAAGTTTGAGTTCTTTGTTCCATGAAAACCTTTAAATTTTCATGGAATCACTTAGGTTTTAAGGTGTAAAGGGTTCTTGAGTTAGTGGATGGGTGATAGAAACCATTTTCTCTTGTTTGGTCGTAAATCTTTAAAGTTGCCTCTACTAGGTGAAACATGCAAGAAGTTGTAAGCCTGTGAGTTGTGTTGTAGGCTCACCACATTGAATTTTCTAAGATCATGTTCAATTATCTTTCAAGCCTCAAGAAAAGTCTTCCCATGTCATTGGTATTGTCCAAACAAGTTGGATCAAATCCCCAAACAAGTTCAATGCTAGATTCCTATTGTAGTAAACCTAGGAGCATGAATGGAGAAGATGCAAGAACACCTTGTCATTTGGGTTTGTGGTCAATTAGAAGGTCCTTCCTCTTCATAAAATTGGTATTATAGGAAGGAAGATCAGTAAGAGGTCAGAAATTATAAGCTGAGTTTGAAGATCAGCCAAGATGCCTCCAAGGGTGAATGTGGAAAGAATAATTAGAGAGGTGAGAGACTCTCTTGCCCCAAAATTGAGAGCCATATGGGAAAGCCTTGATTCAAGACTCACATTAGTTGAGACCAAACAGAGAAGAGGAGTGGTCACAGTATATTTGAGTGACCAAGAAGAAGAAGAATTGGATGAAAATTAAGAAGAACATGAACAAGAAAGATATGTTGAAGAGAAGATGTTGGAGGGATTGCTAAAAGAAGTTAAGAATGATGGTTCCAAGGTAAAAATATAACTTATAGTATATTTAGAAATTCTGAATGGAGAAGAACTCATAGATTGGATATGACAATTAGACAAGTATTTTGAGTTTGAGGAGATACCTGAGTGGTAGCAAGTGAAATGGGAAAGATCATAACTAAAAGGACATGCATCCCTATGGTGGGATACAAGAAGAGAGGAAGAAAAAAGGAAAAGAAAAGATTACATCTTAGGACAGAATGGTTGCAAAATCAAAAGGTAAATTCCTACCTATTGATTATGCCATTCAGTTATATAGAAGGTTGCAAAATTTGAAGCAAAAAGATATAGATGTGAAAACATACACAGAAGAATTCTACAAACTAAGCATAAGATCAAGCCACGTGGAAGAAGATGTTGAAAAATTTGCACAATATTTGAATGGGGTAAAGTATAGCCTACAAGATGAACTAAATCTCACAAGTCTGAGAACAGTAGAAGAGTGATATTAGTTGGCCATAAAGGCTGAAGACAAGTTGAGAAGAAAACAAGAAAAGCAAAGTAGAGGTAGGGGAAGGAAAAATTTCAAAGGAAGAGGGACTTTTTCTAGTATAGGATAGTCCCAAAGGTCTCAAGGAGAGACAAGTAACTCACGAGAAAAAACATTAGATTCAAGGGGAAAATTTAGAGGAAGAAGACCAAGTTTTAGAGATGGATTTGGCAATAGAGGAGGCTCAAGTGGATTCACTGGAAAGTGTTACAGACACAATAAATTTGTAGGCCATCAAGCATGGTAATCCCTTGGGTAGTAGTCATCTACTTATTTTAAAGGTAAGAGGAGAAATCAGATTGCACAAGGTGGAGATGATGTTGAAAGTGTTAATTTCCCATCACAAAATGCAAAACTAGGAGTTGGAGAGTCCTTATTGATGAGAAGAACCTTGATTAAAGTTCCTATGGAGAAGGAACCGCCTCAAAGAAAATCACTCTTCAGGACTACATTCAAATGCCAAGGTAAGTGTTGTAAAGTTGTCATTGATTTGAGAAGTACTAACAATTTGGTTTCAATTGAAATGGTAGAGAAGTTCAAATTGAAAAGATTGCCTCATGCCACTCCATATAAGGTTTCTTGGTTAAACAAAGGGTAGCAAGTGTTAGTGAATGAAAAAAATTGGGTAGAATTGCATATAGGGGGTTATAAGGTTAAGTTATTATGTGTGACATCATCCCTATGGATGTTTGTCATGTGCTTCTTTATAGACCATGGCAATATGATACAAATGCCAAACATGATGGTAGAAAGAACACATATGTCATACAAAAGGATGGAGTCTCATATAGTCTAACACCATTGAAAGATGAAGATAAAATACCACAAGTGGGATCCAATATGATGTTGGTAGGAGAGAAGGAATTCATAAAGGCCATGGAAGAGGAGAATATGGGTTTTTCCATCATAGTCAAGCCTGGGTCTGTTGTGACAATAGCAAAGAAAGAAGAGTTTCCTTTGGAAATTCAAAACTTGCTAAAGAAGAATGTTGATATAGTAGTGGCTGAAATCCCTAACACCTTGCCTCCTATGAGGGATATTAGTCACCACATTGATTTCATACCGAGGGCTAGCTTTCCTAAAAAGGTAGCATATAAGATGACACCACAATAGAATGAGGAGATTAAGAGACAAGTCCAAGAATTTATTGATAAGAAGCTAATCAAAGAAAGCTTTAGTCCTTGTTCGGTTCCCATCTTCCTAGCACCAAAGAAGGGAGGTGAATGGAGGATGTGCACTGATTCTAGGGCCATCAAGAGGATTACAATTAGATATATATTTCTCATTCCATGGATAGAATACTTGATGGACTGTCTAGGTGGAGCATGCTACTTTTCCAAAATAGACCTCAAGAGTGGGTATCACCAAATCAGGATCAGAACAAGGGATGAATGGATGACAATCTTTAAGAAAAATGAAGGGCTTTATGAGTGGCTTGTGATGCCTTTTGGTCTCTCAAATGCACCCAACACCTTAATGAGGTTGATGAATGAAGTTCTCAAGCCTTTTATTTGTAAGTTTGTAGTGGTTTATGTTAGAAACCAAGATCTGATTGCAAACCAGAAAAATCACCTTCCACAGAAGAGAAAAATGAAAAAGAAGAGATTTGCAAAAGATGTGCAAATTGATATATTTGAAGTACAAAATATTGCAAGAGATGATTTTCTTTATAAAAGAAAAGATCCATAACCCTAATATTATCTTGAGCAACAAGATACCTCAATAAGATAAAGATAAGAACCTATAACTTAGGAATTAAATATGCCTAAGTAAGCTTATGCTAAAGTGTAATTAAATATTAATTACACCAACACCCCCCCATAAGTGCAACTTAGGGAGAAGCAGATTATTATGCAAATATGAGTCCTGGAAACAAGGCTTGATTAGGTACTCATGTACAAATGTAAAGAGAGAGAAAACCCATTGGGAAAATCCCCCCTTAGAGAGATGAACTGTTGCAAAAAAGCACTGGAAGAACTTTGATGAAGCAACACTGGAACCCAAAATCTGGCAAGCAAGGAAAGATACTTCTGTTTGCAAAATACCATATCGGAATCACAAATGCAACAGCAAACCTAATGCCAAGGAACACTAGAAACTCACATATTGGATCAACCCTCGAATCTGTAAGTAACAGTAGATGAAAGGATGAAAGGACCCATAATGATGACAAATCTGGAAGTTGTGTCTCTTGAAGCCAATGCCAAACTGAAACTAAAACTGCCCATAGGATGAGTACCATAGAGATTCTAGAACATTAACCATAAAAACATGGCCCTCAAATGAGAAAGATATGAACCAATGCGGATCAAGAACTAACATCCCAATTGAAGTGTGAACCGAAACAAACCAACGATGTGTCCAACTAAACAAGAAGGAAGTTAAAAGGAGACAACAGGAAACCAGACAAACTCATTCAAGTTGTCACCAATATATATAATGGATGCAAGAACCCCCCTTAATGGAACTTTATATCAGTTCGTTATTACAATACCCAATGATTGCAGAAGGAGAGAATGCAAAACTATAGAAACATAAGTGAAAATGCAAACCTAGAGCACGAAAAAAAAATGAATGCATGCATAAAATAAGTTATACATTTGTTTTAAATGACCTCAGATCTACATAGAGGTCAAAACCATCTTTCCAATGCCGTGAAAATCGTGAAAAATGGATAAGCGAGTCAAAAGATATGCTTCCCAGAGTGAAAATAGAAACATCTAACTTTTGAGGCTGAAAAAAGCATCAAAAATGAAAAAACCAAAAAATCAAACCTATACTATTGCGTAGAGCTTGGAACCAGCATTCCGATGATATCTCGTTTGCAAATAAAAGTTGTCGTATGTGAAAGTTATGCCTGTTTCCACGAAACTGCTCCAAAAAGGTCTGATTTGGCCATGTGAAGCCCTCAGGGGCTAAAAAAATAAGGCCCCTAGTCCCCTAGGCGGACCAAGGGGCTAGCGGCTAGAGGGCTTTGGCGTGGCCCCTGGTCATCCATGTGACCAGGGCTTGGGCTAAAAGACCGACAGGGGCTAGCGCGTGGGTGCTGGTTGCCCATAGAACCGTCGGCTGGTGATTTAAGCCCTCAGGGGCTGGCTAAGCAGTCCGACGGTGCTGCATGGGGGAGCCACCGGTGGCAGTGGTGCACCGATGGCCGCCTAGTGGCCACTGGGTGGCAGAACCCATTTGAATGGGCGGCACCAGAAATTTCCTAGATTTTTTTTTTTTTTACTTTTTTTTTAATTTTTCTCTAAAACTGTGCCTCGAGACACGGGCTAGGGAGGCTGTACGGCCTCCCTTTGCCTCTCTAGATGACTTTGTCCAAATCAAATAAATTTTATATCAAAATAGGGGTTTTTGGGTGCTGTGAATCCAATGGCGAGGTCCATTTGGGCCCAAAGTGCTCCAAAAATTAGGCGACCCCCAGATCTATCAAAAAAATCACCGAGCTTGAAACCCTCCCAGATCTGGCAAATGGTGATGAAAATGAATGAAATAGAAGTCATTTCTGACTTTTTCCAGCATTTTGAATCCAACAGAAAACCTCGATCTGATCCAAGACACTGCATAAAGATGCTCAAGGAATGAAACCCTTGAGGGACCTCGAACAAGCTTTGCACTGTATTCCTCCGAAAAAGCTGAGAAGGGGTTGCAAATCAAGGCTCTGATACCATGTTAAAAACCAAGATCTGATTGCAAACCAGAAAAATCACCTTCCACAGAAGAGAAAAATGAAAAAGCAGATATTTGTAAAAGATGTGCAAATTGATATATTCAAAGTATAATATATTACAAGAGATAATTTGCTTTATAAAAGAAAAGATGCATAACCCTAATCTTATCTTGAGCAACAAGATATCTCAATAAGATAAAGATAAGAACCTATAACTTAGGAATTAAATATGCCTAAGTAAAATTATGCTAAAGTGTAATTAAATATTAATTACACCAACAGTTTATCTTGATGACATTCTTCTTTTGAGTAAAACTAAGGAAGAGCATTTGCACCATTTCGATTTGGTTTTAAGAATATTGAATGAAGATAAACTAATGATTAATTTGAATAAATGTGAGTTTATGAATAAAAAGTTGGTATATCTTGGTTTTTTTGTTACAAAAGGCACCTTGAAAATGGATCCGAGCAAGGTTGAAGCTATTCTAAGTTGGTCTCCACCCAAATTAGTTGCTGAGGTAAGATGTTTCCCTTGTTTGGAAAGTTTTTATAGGAATTTTATGAAATTTTTTAGTCATGTTTGTGCTCCAATCATTGATACCTTAAAGGGGGATAAGAGAAAGAATTTTGTTTGGACTAGTGAAGCTAAAAAGAGTTTTAAGTATTTGAAAAAGGGGGTAGTAGAGTAGCCCATATTAGCCTTACCAAATTTCAATAAGGTGTTTACTATTGAGTGTGATGTAAGTGGCTATACCATATGGGTGGTGTTGATTCAATAGGTTAGGCCCATTTCCTTCTCTAGTGAAAAAATTAATGAGGCTAGGGTAGGTGCATGAAGTTGGATTACAATTTTGTGGCCAATTCCAAAAAAAACATTGAAAAATCATAACACGCGCGTTATAATGCGCTCATGTTATGTCAATTTAAAAGAAAAGAAAAAGAGGTGAAAGTGATTCATTTTATGTCGACTATTCTTTTGTTCTTCCTATGGCAAAAAACCCTCATTTTCGCACTCACATTCTAGGAGGGATTGAGAAAAAATCTTCAACAACGGTTGCTATTTCTTTGCAAGGATGGTGCCATGACGATGAAGAGGTGGGAGAGGTAAGTATTGTTTGCTATTTGTTTTGAATTTCTTAGTTTTAGGTTGATTTTGTTAGTTTAAGGTTATATTTGATATATAAATTTTTGAATTTGTAGGAGATGCAAATGAACCCACAAACCCACAAAATCCTCAATGACAAGAGCAACCAAATCCTAAACAAGAAAAATAACCTCAACAACAACCTCCTACACCAATCCCTCAACGCCCTCCTGGCACTAAACAAAATTTAATTAGTGAGATTGAGAGCAACAAAAAAAAAATGAGGATTTTTTTGGTAGGTTGAGTGATCCAAATGGTTCAACCACAGAAAGAATAACCCTTGCAAATTCATTGAAAGATATGATAAAAAAAATGTGGATTCAATTAGCAAACAAATAACTAGATGGCAAGATAGGAGGAAGGTGGCTAGGTCATATTATGCAGATAAACTATTATATAAACAAGTAAAGGATTTAAAAATTACAAAAGGTGATTTGTGTTCATTATTCATGAACCCACACACAAATCAAAGTCTTACCCTCAATGTGAAGAGGTTTCCTATTCATTGGTGTCACCACTAAGAGATTAGGAACCGTTTTTATGATAGGTGGTACATGGTCTTTAATGACCAACCATGCAACAATTGTGAAGTCCCCTAGTATTTTCTTAGGAAACTATACAATGAGTTCATATTGAACAAATTCCCAAATTATTTTGATATGAGGCACTTCCAGGGGAGAGGTGGGGGCTTAGCTTAGGATAGGCTCAGTGCACAGCTAGATCCTATGCGGAAAGGGAGATGAGATCTCACTAGGCCGCCTTGTGAGCACGTTGTTATGTCTTCCATCACGAAGGAGAGTGCCAATGTAGAGACATTGCAGGTGATCAACACTTTGACCCAGAGTGTCATCCATCATACTAGCCCTATTCTACAACACCATGCAGGGGAGTCTTCGAGTGGTGGCCTTTGAACCCATGTGTGTCAATCTTGTAGGGTGACTTGTTCCTATGACCCCACCGACACTCAAGAGGTTGCTACAGAGGATCCATATGCAATTATGGAGATAAAGAGGGTGGCTGGCATTTTGCATGATGCATATGGAATTAATACTCGAGTAAAAGTTAGCATGTTCATTGAATTTAATTTATTAAATTTCAAATTTGAAATGCAAGATTAGCTAATTTAGTTTTATGATTTTAATAAAATTGCAAGGTCACAGTGTTGAGACTGGATACACTGGCCCTCCACCTACTTATTTTTCCAGTGCACCTACCGGCATGGTATGTAACTAGTAAACAATTATAAATTTATTACATGTTAATAGCATTGTTTTATGAATGGTATTTTAATATGTGATTTTGGATGTTGAATAGGGTAATATTGGAGGTTTCGAGGGAACACCTCCCAGTGCCAGTGGATTTACTCAAACCTACACATAGGTAATAGAATAAAGAATTTAACTAGTGAATTGTACTTAATAGATTTGTGTAGTTTATATTCATATCATTGGTTATGTTTCATTGTACATCATTCAAACTCAAAGAATTACTTCACATTCCATAACTAATAACTAGATGTTGATAGATGACAAAATTTCAACTTCAATATATAGTTGTTTAGAAAGTCAACATAAGAAACTTGATGCAATTTCTTCACATGGGGGCATGTGCTTGCAAAGGTGCACCTGCATGACAAACTATGGATGCTTGGAAAAATTCAATGAAACCATAATAGTAAGCAATAGAATAGACAAGGCAGTTAGTAGTTTCAAAAAATTCCTTGAAGAAATGAGGTCTCATGGCACGATGGAATTCCATTCCATCACCATGAGATCACATTTCTTCAAGGCATTTCTTTAAAATTCTCACCACCTTTCCTATGATACCACATTTTTCATACATGTGCACCAAAGCATTTTATCAAACTACTTGTGCTTCCTTGCTGCTATGGCTAAAAGCCTAAAATAGGTGCTTTCCAACAAACTATGGATGCTTGGAAAAATATCTATCAAAGAATAATAGTAAGCAATAATTTACCATAGAGAAGGCAATGAAATTTTTGAAAAAATGCCTCAAAGAAATGTGTTCTTATGGTGATGGAATGCCACGACATGCATTTGTTTGTAATGGCATTCCATCACCACGAGACCCCATTTCTTTTGAGGCATTTTTTCAAATAGTTCAAGTTGCCTTCTCTATGCCACCACATTTTTTGTACATGTCTATCAAAGCATTTAATCAAACGATTCAGCAGATTGCTACTATAGGTAAAAGCCTAAAAACACATCCTTTCAAACAAGATATGGATAGGACAAATAGTAAGCATGATAATTAGAAATATATAGTGTAATAAGTACTCAAAATTTTGTTCCTTAGATCTCATACACTAAGTCATGACATGGATTGCTATTGTAACTTTTTTGTGATTAAATAATGTTTTTTTGTATTCTCAGATGTTAGTTTTGGAAACACCTCCAAATGTTATGAGGGCAATGGATATCAGTGTTTCATCTGCTATACAATCCTTGATGGCTCTGACAAGGGAGGTATGAGGCAAATTACTAAATTTTAATTTACATTCGTTATTATAGATGTTAGTTTGAGTGAAAAATCAAACCAAATTATTGATTCGTAGTCTAACTTATATTTGGATGGTTTATACAGGGCTTGAGCATGCCTGAGCATTGGCCTGCGAATATTTCCCTTGTGGAGAGTGATCATGAGATGGACATAAGTGATTTCTTTTTAAATATATCATTTTTTATAATGTAATTTCTATATATTAATGTCCTTACTTCTTAAATTGTAATAGTTAAAACTTCACCAAGAGCTTAACGCTAGTAGGAGGAACAATAGGAGCACTCCTTGAGTGCAGCAAAAATGAGTGACAAACCTATCGCCATCCAATCGACCAGCAAAGGGCAAGAGTTTATTTCGATAGCATGGAGAGCAATGACTTTTGATTCCAGAGCCCTTTGTTATATGCCTACATGGAATTTTTGTACATATTTTGTATTGGATAAATTTGGAATTGTATGCCTATATGGCATTCTCATAAGCCTATATGGCTATTTTGTACCTATATTTTATACTTATATCGACATATATTGATGTATGCATAAATGGCTATTTGGTTAATACAAATATTTTTTATCGATGGTTCCCATATTTTCATGTTATAAATTCATGGTTCAATAGATATGAGTTACATGTATTCAAGTGTATACCTTACAACGTATGTGTATTCATTGTGACTTACGTGTGTTCCAATGTATACTTTGCGACTTACGCTTTTTCATGCGTATACCTTGTATTCGTGCATATACTTTGTATTAAGTTGTGTATACCATGTATTCGTGTGTATACTTCAAGGCATATGTGTTTGTGACTACTTGTACTTCCCTTATTCACATGTACATGCTTGACTTATTCACATGTATACTTATTAATTGGTTAGCCATAGCATTGATCATTGTTGTCCTTCATGGTTTGTCTTGAATAAATTAATTGATTGATGGTAAACAACTTTATCTAAAAGAAAAAAACACGTTTTCAATTGGCATTCTATGAAACGATTGATGAAAAGATTTCAATATATTTAATCCTTTGATTGGAACAACTCAATTAAGCAAAGGATATGTATAATAGTTTTCCTTTTAGATTAGCAATGCATGGAAGTTTCAAAAAGTATCCTTGATATTACAAAAAGATATGTGTTAATACACTTCAATTGTGCATTCACCCTTTGGTTCTTTGAAAGAAAAAGTTGCCTATGCCATTTTTACATTGCACAGGTAAACCATATTTTGTATTGTAGGGCTATATTAAGCTACCACTCTCAAGACCAATGTAACAATAATACAAAATAATGTTTGTGACTACAAGAAGACATCAAAATGGCTAGTGTACTAAACAAATTCTTATGATTTATGAAGAATGCTGATAACTCTACTTAGTTGGCTTCTTTTTTCAAAATCATACAAATTGAACCCTAGCATAAATAGACTATGTATATCAAGCTACCACAATTCAGGTTTCAACGATGAATATTTATGATGCATGTTTTAAATGATAATCAAGTTTATGGTGGTTTTGTTGTTTATATGATGTTATGTGATATTCTAATCCTAATGCATGCTTCTAGGCTGCATATATATATTTATATTTTGTTTTTACATGATTTTTGTACCAACGAGCCCAAAACGAACTAAACCCCCCTCCAAAAAAAATTGGCCTAACCGGCGAATCGAACCCCTGAACCCAAACCCAAACCTCAAAACCTATTCCAACACTCTTCATTTTTCCTGCACAAACTTAATTGACCACCAAATTATGTTGCCTCTTCACTTTTCCCACTTTTACTCCCTCAAACATCTCCTTTTCATTCAAAATCCTTGTTTTCCCAACTAGGGCATCATGCCATAACATACTTTTGACCTCCCCTATCCTTGCGGACCTTTTGAACACATAAAACTCCACAACCTCACCCTTTTCCACCCTATTCTAGCTTATTTTCAAGCAATTTATTCTTTTCATCTCTTCTAGGCTTGCTTTTAAGGGGCCTCAATTTTGAATTTTGAACAGGGGCAGCGTTAGTAATCTCTTCCAATGCCTTTACCAATGCTATTTTCTTATTCATACTCCCTATCCTACATATATTAGGCCCATATCACTGAGATACAACCTGAACAATAGATGAAATGGCCTATTTCAACATATTACACTCGAACCCTTAAAGGATTGATCTGGTTGAACGTAGCTCAGAGTGATTCTATGTGTTTGGATGTGAAAGAGGACCATGCCTAGTGTAAACATACCTATTCAGACATGTTGGAATGATTTTTTTGATCACATGAGTTCCAGAACAAAAGTTGCACCACTTTGCAACTTTCCACTCCTTCCATTTGACACTTTTTTCATTAACTAAAAGTTGGACACCATCAGAAAACCACTTCGAGATAACAAAAACCAAGAGAGATTATTGTAGAGGGGCCTAACATGATCCCATAGGATTAGATGAGAACTTTCTAAGTGTCATAGTATCTGAGTAACATCATGTTGAAGTCTGTAGCCATTTTGCACTTTGGACCCTTAAGGGATCGATCCAATTGAACGTAGCTCAGAGCGATTCCGTGTGTTTGGGTGTGAAAGAGAGCCATTCCTAGTGTAAAAATACCTATTCAGACGTGTTGGAACAGTTCATTTGGTCACACAAGTTGCAGAACGAAAGTTGCACCACCTTGCAACTTTCCATTGCTTCCATTTGACACTTTTTCCATCAACTGAAAACTAGACACCACAAGAAAACCACTTTGAGATTAAAAAAAATGAGAGAATTTATTATACAGGGGCCCAACATGATCCCATAGGATCAAATGAAAATTTTCTAAGCATCACAGTATCCGAGTAACAATATGTTGAAGTTTGCAGCAATTTTGCACTTTGGACCCTTAAGGGATTGATCTAGTTGAACGTAGCTCAGAGTGATTCTGTGTGTTTGGGGGAAAATGAGGACTATGCCTAGCATAAACATACCTATTCAGATGTGTTGGAATAGTTCATTTGGTCACACGAGTTGCAGAATGAAAGTTGCACCACTTTTCAACTTTCCACTGCTTCCATTTGACATTTTTTCCAACAACTGAAAATTGGACACCACAGGAAAACCACCTCAACATAATAAAAACTAAGAGAGGTTATTGTAGAGGGGACTAACATGATTCCATAGGATCAAATGAGAAAAATCTAAGCTTCACGGTATCTTAGTAACAACATGTTGAAGTTTGCAACCATTTTGCACTTTGGACCCTTAAGGGATCAATTCGGTTGAAAGTAGCTCAGAGTGATTCCGTGTGTTTTGGTGTGAAAGAGGATGATTCCTAGCATAAAAATACCTATTCAGATGTATTGGAATGGTTTTTTGGGTCACACGAGTTGGAGAACAAAAGTTGCACCACTTTGCAACTTTCCATTGCTTCCATTTGACACTTTTTCCATCAACTGAAAACTGGACACCACAAGAAAAAATATTTGAGATAACGAAAACTGAGAGAGGTTATTGAAAAAGGACCCAACACAATCCCATAGGATCAGATGAGAAGTTTCTAAGCATCACGGTATCTAAGTAGCATGCTGAAGTTTGTAGCCATTTTGCACTTTGGACCCTTAAGGGATCGATCCGGTTGAACGTAGATTGGGGAGATTCCGTGAGTTTGGGTGCAAAAGATGACCATGCCTAGCATAAGCATACCTATTTGGATACATTGGAAAAACTTTTTTTGGTCACACGAGTTGCAGAGCAAAAGTTGCACCACTTTACAACTTTCCACTACTTTTATTTGACACTTTTTCAATCAACTAAAAACTGGACACCATAGGAAAATGGCTCTGAGATAACAAAAACAAGAGAGGTTATTGTAGAGGGTCCCAACACAATCCCATAGGATCAGATGGGAATTTTCTAAGCATCATATTATCTGAGTAGCAGCATGCTAAATTTTGCAACCATTTTGCACTTTGGACCCTTAAGGGATCGATCCAGTTGAACGTAACTTTGCGCGATTCCGCGTGTTTGGGTGTGAAAGAGGACCATGCCTAGCATAAACATACCTATTCAGATGCATTGAAATAGTCTATTTGGTTACATGAGTTGCAAAAAAAAATTTGCACCACTTTGCAACTTTTCACTACTTGCACTTGACACTTTTTCCATCAACTAAAAACTGGAAACCCACTAAATCGGGTACAAATTATCAACCACACACTTTCAGTTCACAACCTAACTCAATTCAGGGACCCATTATTGAGATTTTTAAAATATCAACACAACTCCATAAGTTTCTTTCTAACAACTCCTTCAAAAATTGAAATTTCACTCTTTTTAGGCCTTAATTAGGCTACTTTTACAAAGGGTCTATATTCTAAACTTATCCAAACCTTACCAACTCTTGGGGAAGTAATTAGAAGGTGTCAAAACTTTAAAATCCATAATCAGATCTCAGATATACCACTATACAATGGGTAAACCACAAAACCCTCTATTGTAGGGCCTAAACCTTAGGGGTTTACTAAAAATGATACTTCCAAAGCTAACCACAACCTAAAAAATTACTAAAAAAAGTTTTTGATACCTTGAAAATGCTCAAACAATCATAAAATAATGCTTCCATACATAGAAACACAATTTGACTCTTCAAAACCACCATTTGTCTTAAAGAAAACTCACTTTTACACAAATGGGTTTCACACCCATCTCACTTTCAGACCTCCTCAACACTAAAAAATCATTCCCACACTTTAATAATGTTAGTGCAGACCAATTCCTCAAGTTACAGAGGCTGCAGAAAGAGGAATGGGTCAAAAATCCATTTTTATTAACTCAAAACTTTCAAATGTACAAGTTCAGACCAGTTTTAGTAAATTGATGATAAAATGCACAAAACGTTATGGAAAACCTTCTAAATGGATTCAAAAGTAAGGTAAATCCATATACTATGAAAATATCAACAAATATGGGTCAACTAATTGAAATACAGGCCATACAATCTACTGCTACAGCTGAAAATACAAAAAAATATGGAAAATTTTGAGTTTTTATTATTTTTGCTTCTTCAAATTGAAAAATCCAACCTTCAATTTGAGTTATCCATGTTTTTAAATTCTTTCCCACCAATTAAAAACTGATTCACCTTCCTAACTGACCTTTGAACTAGTTTGACTCTTCATATTCCCTCCATAATGCAAATTTTGCAATTTTACAATGTTTGAGTTTGCAAATTTTACACAATTTTGCAATTTTTAAACATTTTGCACTTTTTGGAAAACCCAACCTCCTAAACACCTAATACAGATAAAATATTACTAAATACATAATGGAATTGTCTCATAGACCTTATTTTAATACAAAACTCAAAATTCTATATTCTACTCCTTATTTGCCTTGATGAACAAAACCTGCTGAATGGTGCTCCTACACCAATCATAAATTGACCTTCTTGCCCCTCCTAAAGTTTTAATACACGATATCAACTCTCTCATCTACTCTCATGGTTGAATACGAAAATATAGTATGGTGGGCCTCTAGAGTTCTAGTCATGTTTCCTCCTCTTCCACCAAATGCTGGCCCGATCCACACATCTGTTGGCCTAATTGACTTTGTTTTTGAAAGCTAAAGTTTCTCCTGAGTCACTAGTGTAGCTCTCTCTGCATTTTTAGACTCTTTCATTGCTACAGATCATCTCTAGGATTTCATAATTTGTACCACATGGTTGATGTGCTTTGAATCCTTGCATCTAAAGGAAATTTCCTCAAAATAAATACTGCTAGGGAATTTCAATGTTGCCATTGTAGTTGGTATTAAACCTGGTACTTGCAACATTGAAAATTATCCTTATATAAGAATTCCCTCCATCTTGTTGGCTTGTAACACTCTTGATGGTGGCTACATGAAATCTAATTCTCATTCCTCTTCTACATTAGATGTACGGAACTCATATATCCTTGTTCCGACTCTTTTGAATTATCAGAATCAAAATCACTAGCTTCCATATTAAAAAATTCCCAACCACCATCTTCAATAAATTGGCCACCAGTTCAAGTTCATTATACTTTTATAATACTTTATATCCATGGAGTTCAGCCATTCCTTCATGCCATCAAATGAAGACTGAGGAATGGTGTCATTGCTACAAATCAAAATCTTGCAACGAGGAGACTAGGTGCTCCTACACCAAAATTACATTGTGTCTGAGCCTTCAAGAGGCTTTAAATCTAGCCTTTACAAATGATTCTACATCTTTCCAATCATGACTAACTATTGAGCTTGTAACTAACATGACTTATTACATTATAAATAAATTGACCATGTAATATGACCTTATTCAATTGACAATTTACTCAAAACACAATTTACTAACTTAAAATAATTCCATGAACCAAATTTGATCAATAACCCTGGTGCCCCTGCACCAAATTTCAATATTTCAATAAATGTCATTACAAGTACAAATCTCATTACAATGCCTTAGTTACTCTATTCTCACACATATTTTACAATGTCACTCATACATTCGATATTTTCTTATAATGTCTACATCATAGGTTCTCATTTAGAGGTTAACTTCAAATGAGTAACTTGATATTCCCTCGCAAAGCTTCACATGCTCTTTTATAATGGCTTCAAATCATAATTGATATTTTTCAAGATCATCAAAATAAGGATGTTGCATTTTTTTTTGGCTGAGATTCTCTTCGATGGCTATAAAATCAGCATTTTTTGCAAGGAGAGACCAATCAATTTTTACTAGTTTAGTTACAGATGTACATAAAGTAAAAGAATAAAAAGAAACAGATCATCCAAAATGGAAATGAAATGAAAATAGATGGAAGTAACTTATAGATAGGCATAGCAGTCTCTCAACTTAGTCACTCCTGGTCATACATCTTCACTGCGAATTCCAAGATACCTATTGCACACAACACCTCTCATGAATCTAGAATATCTTGAAATTTGAGATGCTCCTATAATTTCTACATCATAGGTGCTCATGATAAGGTTAATTTAGATGAATAACTTGAAATTCCCTCACCAAGCTTCGCACGCACTTTTGTAATGGCTTAAAATTATAATTGAGATTTGTCAAGATCATCAAAATAGGGATGTTGCATTGTTTTTATGCCTGAGATTCTCTTGGATGGCTCATAAATCTACATTTTCTACAAGGGGACACCAATCAATGTTTACCAAGTTACTTACAGATATGCAAAGTAAAATAAGATGATAGCATTGGCATCAAACAAATTAATTTGGATACAAGTATAAATTAATAAGAGCCATTGTGCATATACGTACAAATTAATCCAATGAACCATCTGGATCTACTCTACTCTTTATTGTGTCAAGTATTGCCTCATGGTCAGACTCGCGAACCTTCCAAAAGGTCTTGTTCAAAGGTCTACCCCCATATTTTCTCAAACAAACATTGGATTCCACAAAAAGGTTCGAGTAATGAAGAATCTTATGATTCATGTCAAAGTCTTCAAACACCCAATGTTTAACACTCTTATGTGGGTACCTTCTAAGCCATGTTCTAGTAACAACAACTGAGCCTGTAGGGTATTTGATGTTTTCTCCTTCCATAACTGGGGCTTCCAATTTCTTTTTGGCCTCAACATAATGATACAAGTAATAGTTCGTTCCCTCTTCATTTTTCATCTGCAATAACTGCATAAACATGCCCTACATTGATATGTGCAGAAAATCACTTGAAATTAGTCAACATTACGAATACAGTACAAAGTAAGATAACAATATGGAATTTCAAAAACTAAGCAAGTAGATATATTACCTGGTTGAACTAGATTAGATACGTGGTCAAAGTCAACCAATGATTCCATCTATGTTAGTTCCAATGCCGTTGGAGGGTGATATGTGTGAAGTGGGCTAAGATAACTTGTCAACCATTTTTCAACCCACTCCCCTGACTCACAATCATTTTAAGCTTGCATTGTACATGAAGAACAAAATCATGCCATCTTACGTGTATCGATACTCCATGAACCTGCATTTCAGCTAAGGAAAGAGTGTAGCTCACTCGATCTTGTTAGTGTACAATAATCCTCATATGGTGCAATGTTAGTATCATCCATCAACCAAAAAAATCTACAAACTGAAGACGTACCTTCATTACCTAGACCCATCGAAGCATTACACCACTCGACGATTGAACTTGCATCTATCAATTTTGGACTATCTTTATACTTTAACTCTTCTTGTGTTAATGCTCTTTTCATGCATGCTCCTTCACCATCATGCTCCCCCTTTCCATGCCCAACGTCACAAAAGTTCCACATATGTTGAACACCTGTAGTGAGATACATCCTGCATAACCAATAGAACATGCATGCATTCTTGAACTGTGTTGCACAGTTATCCGACCATATTATATGCCAACTGTATGCTATGCCCCTCCGAGACAAATCACTATAGAACATTTGGAAGCAACCTTCCATGAACTCTGAAGAATGTATGTGATCATCACTAATATAAAATTGATACTCCCTCAATACCTTCCTTTGGTCCTATGTACTATCAGTTGCATGAATGAATTCTATGTGCACAAATATCAAAACCTGTGTCGAGTTGTAATACTATGACTGCACCTCACATTGTGGTTGTAGAATGTAGTTCTCTACAAATTCAACCATTGATACTATGCTTCCAACTAGAAAGGTTTCCTTGCATAGCTTGAATTATGTGTCCAACCATCAAGCTCTATGGGTATGCCTTGCATACTCATACACTAGATTCTCATGAAACATGGACATAAACTGATACACTAGAATCTTCTCAATAACCAAATCACACCTTTTTTCTTGAGACCCATTTTTTGTAGCATATGCCACTATTTTATACTTCCCAAAATCTACTAGTTTATGTCCCACCTCATTTGTGCTTTCCATATGTTGACATATTGTCATTCGTTGCAAGCCACTGCAATGCTCGCATGAACCATCCAAGCATGTTTTCTTGTAGAATATTTGGCCATCCTTTATTTGAAATAAATTTTTTGATAAGAACTCTCTTAAAGATTTTGGTGGGGCTTCTATGCCATAATCCTACAAAACATCATTAGTATGCAAATCTAAACATATAGAACGATAAACATCATAATGGTTAGCAAATTCAATATGTATTCTACAACAAGAAGTAGTGCATGTGTGATTTATCATGACATAAAAAGGTTTAAGAATTTCAAAAAAAATTGAGAAATACTAATTTGAGGATAATCATTTTGAAATTTACAAAAAAAATGGGTTTGAGTCGTATCCAAAAAATGCTTTGGATGTGGCTCATGGTTCTGACTAACGATTCTCCTTCTTACGACATCCCTTTGATTCAAAGATGGCCTTGTATTATTCTTCCAATAATATTCAATTAGTGTTCTCAATGCTTCAACGAATTTTTTTATCTTTATGTGGCAGTCTTCCCAAGAATGCCCATAATTCATTTGATTCAATGCCCTCAATTCTTTGCCCCCTTTGAATGGCTTTTGATAAAGTTTTTCTACTAATTCCCATTTTTTTCACTTGTCTTTTTAATGAGATGAGATCTCATTGTTTGATAGCTTACCAAAGTCAATGTAATGACACGTCGGGTGACATTACTAACCTTTGAGCGTGAGGTCTTACCCACACTCACATAAGCATCCATTAGATTCTTCACAATAGTATTTTCACTTGATGCATTCAATGTTCTCAACCCAAGAGTCTTCATGATGTTTTTTTACTCTAAACCCTGCATCATTTGAACAAATAGTTGACATCTTATGGTATCATTTAGCCTTTCAAAGAATATTTTCCAAATATTATTAGCATATCTTCTACAAGTGTATTCTAGAATCTTACCTTCCATGTGCTGCAAAATATCCTCATCAATATTAATCAAAAAATTTGGCTTTCTACGCAAAATTCTAGGTGGTTTTCTCCTAGGTACATACATCACAACATTAGCAATTTCATCAATATTTAATTGAGGTGGGTTAGATTGCGTACCTTCGATCAAGGGTGGAATAGAAGACATACCTTGAGGTTCACATGGGGATGATTTCATACCTTCTTCGTCAAATCTGAATGATGATGTACTCTCAACTTCAGATGTGGTGGATGGTTTCCAACCATACTCACTTGCGGTAGATGGTGTCCCTCCATATTCGCTTGTGCCTAATGGTGTCCCTTTGTATTCACTTGTGGTAGAGGGTGTGTCTCCAACTATAGTATCTGCATCTCTCCTAGCACAACTCTTTCACATTCATGCCCTTTGTGCTGGTAATTTTTTTTCTCTTTTTGATGGTTGAGGTTCCTCTTCAATTGGCTTGTTTTCATCAATTGTTTCCAATTTCTTCTTTTCACGATATGTCGCCACCCATTCTCTCTCCTGTTCTTTGAAGATTTCATACTCTCTGTCTATTAGATATTTCGTCCTTGTTCATTTCTTTGGCATGACACATAATTTTACCTATAGCATGGTAATGAGATGAATATTAGTTCCTCAAAAATGTATCCACTAAAATAAATTAAATATGTCATTCAAGGCTTCATAAATAGACAACATAGGTGATGAGGTAGCTAAATACTGATGAGGTAATTTAGAAATAGATGGAAAGCATGGAACAAGTCTTGGGGAACCTGTTGGAGTCTTTTAAAGGCATTAGGGTTGTTGGGGTGTTCCTTGACAAATTGAAGGCTTCCTTGTACAGGCCTAGTGAAGCCTTGTTTATGGCTTGTAAATCAATCTTTTGATACATTTGTTTTGGGTGTTTGATCCTATGCTTTTGGGAACTTGTGGAGGATAGTGTTAGGATTCTAAAACCATGTTTCATTTTCTAGTTAATTCCTTTAATCAATTTTTATTTTGACTGTCTTATTGGTGAATGTTGCAAAGTTTCATGGACTTGCGTAGGAGCGATGGAAGAATGGATGTTTTTGGGTGCAAGGTCTATTTGTTTGGTCATGTTGTGTTGTTTGAAGACTGTTTACAACATCCCCAAGTCTTGGTCAGATGTCTGGTTGTGTGAGTCAAATTGAGTGGTCACGTTGCATTGTTGAGAGGAATAGTGAAGTTGGTGTGTGCATATAGAGTATTTGAGAGAAGCTTTTGAAAAGGAAGTTTCTTCCCTTGCCACTCTGTATCATTTTCAATAGTATTTATGGTTCTAGGTAGTATAATTTTCAAAATTTACAAAAATTCCTAATTTGTGAAATTAACAATCATCAGAAGTTAGATTTCACACGTTCACCCCTTGAACCCTAGTAGTAGTGGAAACTCGATTTGTGCCCAATAAATCAAATTTTCTCCCAAACACCAAAGAAAATCTTGATGTTTTTAGACACCCATTTCAAATTTATTACACATGTCTCAATTTTAGGTACAAGTCCTTTGGACCAAATCCTCAAAAACACCCCTTCTAGGCTGACCTAATTAGGCTAACTAGGCCTAATTTGCAAAGCAACATTCCCTAAAACTTATCACATGACCTTGAAACCTTGGGGAAGAATTTATTAGGTTCCCAAACCTCCAAAACCACAACTATATTCCTCTGGTATGGAAAAATTCATGCCAAACTTGGAAACCCTTGTTTTATGCACTATTCAAGAGGGTTTATTGAATATGCTACTTCCACAACCTCCCAAACTTTAAAAACAACTTGAAAAAAGGAAATTAACCCTACACATTCCTAAAATTTCAAACATCATGACCTCCCATAGAGATTCTCCCAAACCCTAGGCCTAAGCCCTCATTCACATGCATTTTTCTTCACAACAATATTACTCATATTGTAAGTTTGCACCCCTAACACCTATAACTCACTAAAACCACACCAATGGCTTGAAATGAGCCTTATTAAATCCAAAAAACAGTAATATTGCACACTTTACATGTAAATTCAAAAACTTGCCTTCAAAGGCTACAATGATACTATAGTGCAAGATCACCATTTTTCACCTTTTAACACCTAAACTTAAAAACTCAACCTAAGACATCCTTAGTGGTCTTGATTGACCTTATTAAAAAAAAAAAATTGAAAGACTCAACCACCTACCTATTAACCTCCTAATTACCATCATATGATCAAATAAGGAGGATGAAGTGTAGGTGCTCCTCCACTAGGTTTGTAAAAGTGTATTAAAGAGGGAGACCAACGGTCACCTCTCTCAAATGTTAGTTTTGTAAGTTGAAGTGGTTTGTTTTAGGAGGTAAAAATTATAAAAGTCCATGAGAAAATTGAATGGAGGATGATCCTTGTATTGGGCATCAAACCAAATGACGAAATGTTGAGTTTTCCTTAAGAAAAATGAGGTTTTGGTGAGTGAAAATGAGTTTTTGAGTTGGGAAGCATTATTTTATGTTAGATTGAGCATGAGCAGGGTATTTTAGGCTTGTTTGAATAGTTTTCAAGTTTTGGAGTGTTTGGCAAGTGCTACTTTCAATAAAACCTAGGGTTTCTAAGCCTAGGGAGAGGGTTTTATGGTTTGGGTGGTAAATGATTGAATCTCTACAATCTAACACTATAATTTGAAGTTTTGATAGATATAAAATGTTTCCCCAAGGTTTTAGGAGATTATGCAAAGTTTTGAAGGTGGTCCCTTTGTAAAAGTGGGCTAATTTGGGCCATTAAAAGCATAGAAAACCTAATTTGTCCAGTTTGGTACAAAACAAGCATCGGTGATTGTTGGATAAGTTGAAAGGCTCTATAATTTTTGTTGTGAGTTGAAAGGTTGTGTGAGTGGAATTATACCTGATTGAGTGACTTTGATTTTCTACAAGGAATAGTGTGAATATTCTTAATGAAGAAGTCCTAATGAAATTGTAAATTGAAAATTGTGTCTGCATATTGGAGTTGTGTATTTGTGTGTTGTAGGCCTCCCCCTACTGCATTAGGAGTATATTCCAATTTTTTATAGACTTGTATGGAAATTTTGGTAGCATAGACAAGGCAATCAACTAGTTTGTATAACTATTTGACAAAATAACTCATTGAAAGCTTTGGAAGCATACATAAAGTAAGTCAATTGTTAAATAACAAAATGCCTCGAAGAGATGTGGTTAAAAAATGTAATTGGAAAGTGTATAAAATTGTGTAATTTAAAATGTCCATTGACAACCTAAGGTTGTAACATGACAAACAAAAAATAATCAACATGGAATATGCAAAACAACAAAAATGAAAGCAAGCCATAATATAATGAAATAAAATTTACAAAGACTTCACATACCTAAAAAATGAGAGTTTGAAATGGAGGAGTTCTACCCAATTATGTAGCTTTTGATTATTCTTTCCTCAAACTCCTCAACAATTTGACTTTCTCAAAAGCTTGTTCCCCTCCAAACTTCAATTATATATCAATTATCACTAGAATTAAAAATTGAATTGATATCATATGCTTTTCAACTTGAAAACTATACTATTTCATGCAAAGGTGGTAAAAAGATCATGAAAAAGGTGGTGGAATCTAAAAATAATGCATGGACAGTTCACTCAATCTTCAAAAAGCTACTTTTGTCGCAACACGCACAGAACCAAGAGAATATGAGGAATGTGGGCTGACCTCATGGGTATATTGCATTCTTTTTACCATTTTTAGTGCAAGACAAAACATGCTCGCATTCTAACGTGAGCACATTATTTCTCCCTAGAACGGTCATGTCTCTACTTCTCAAAAATGCACTCGTGTTATCATAAAGTTGATTTCTTTTCTAGATTTATTTTCTCTCTTTGTCTATACTCTCTCCCACTCTCTCACACCCTCTCTTCCACCCTCTTACCCACTCTCCCACACTCTCTCCCGCTCTCTCTCACCCTCTCCCACTCTCTCCCTCCCTATCTCCAACTCTCCCACTCTCTGACTTCTGCTGATCCTTGTCGACGTCTGATTTTGCAGCGGGATTTGCTTTGATTTTCTGACGCTGATTTTGATTTTTGATTTGTCGATCTTGATGTTTGATTTCTGATTTGATTTTGATTTTGATTTTGATTTTAAAATGCCTTGATTTTGATTTCTGATTTTGATTTTCTGATTTTTGCTGATTGATCGATTTTCGCCTGATTTTGCGCGTCGATCCTGTTTGATAAAGATTTGCGCCTGATTTTGATTTTGATTTCTCTGATTTTGATTGATTTTGATTTTGATTTGATTTTTTGATTTGACGATTTGATCTGCGTTTGATTTTGAGACGATTTTTCTGATCCGATGCGATCCGCCTGATGATCCTCGCGGATTTTGATTTTGAGATTTTTTTTAAAGTTTGATCTCGTTTGATCTGTGATTTTTCTGATTTTGATTTCTTTTTTGTTTGATTTTTGTTTGATTTGATTTTGATTTGATTTTGATCCGGATGATTTCTTTGATTGCTGATTTCTGATTTGAAGCAAACGGATGGATGATTTGATTTGATTTTGATTCAAAGAGATCGATTTGATTTGATTTTCTGATTTTGATTTTGCTGATTTTGATTTGATTTGATTTTGAAAACGATTGCCTGATTGTTTGATGCCGATCTGATTTTTGTTGATTTTTGATTTTGATTGATTGATTTGCCTGATGTTTGATGGAAAGTTTGACGATCTGATTGTTTTGTTTCTGACGGATGATTTGATCTCTGATTTCGATCTGATTTCTTGAATGATTTTTTTTTGATTTTGATTTTCTGATTTGAAGATGATGATTTTTGATCTCGATTTGTTGATTTTCGCTGATTTTGTCCGATTTTGATTTAAAAAATGATTTTGATCTTAAAAATGTCGATCTGATCGTTGATTGATTTTGTTTGATTGATTCGACGATTTGAAAAATTGATTTTGATTTTTGATTTTTGATTTCTGATTTGTCTGATCGGATTTTGATTTTGATCCGATGCCGGATGATCCGGCGTTGCACGACGCCTGATCCGTTTGATGCTTTTGCGATTGAGCCTGATTTGATTTTGAAAAAAATGATTTTGATCCGATGCCTTGATTTTGATGCTTTGATGGATCGATTGATGGATCTCGATTTCTTGATCCGATGCTGATCCTGATCTCCTGACTCTCTCTCCCTCTCCCCATCCCACCCTACCTAGAAAACCTCTCTCTCTCTCTCTCTCTCTCTCTCTCTCTCTCTCTTAAAATTCTCCCTCCCTCTAAAGACATACATAAATACATACAGGCATAATACATATGTACATAAAATCCTACATCCATACAATATACATGCACTAATATATCTAGGCATACATACATACAAGGATATATACATACATACATACATGACACACTAGCATACATGTACATACAAACATACAAATATATCAACAAACATTCAATAGAGTGGCATTTAACATTAATGAAGACATAGCGTGAGCTTTTTTATAATGCGCTCGTGTTATATTTTGATTTGGGAATCCCCAAGCCTTAGCATTGGTATTTTCCTTGGAATACAAACCCAAAGGCTTGAAGGGCATTCCCAATGACCAGAGATGTGTTTTTGCAAACTCTACAATTTTTTCACATAATCGGGTTTGTGCTCAATGTCAAGATTGCACTTGGTTCAATATCAACAAAATAAAACACATGGGTAATGTTAGGTTCTATCTTAGGTATCCAATTATGTAATTTTTTTCACTTTTTAACAATGTTAAGCCTTTCATCCATAATTTATTTTGTTTGTATGTTTCTTTTCCGCCAAAAAGTAGTGTTTGGTGTTTTTTTCATTATAAATTAACTACTCATCAAAATTTCAAATAAATTACATTTTTAGAAATAGACTCCATTCTACAAATTTTAAAAAAATCAATTACCTTCAAAAAAATTTAGTGGGATCACGGCCAAAATTCTTCTTTTCAGGAAGTGCCCACTTAGTAAATTAGTAAAAAATCAAATATTCATTAAAAAATTATTAGAAAAAATCGTGAATCAACTAGATACTATTTCCTAACTTTTGACCATAACGATTTTAAAAATACAACAAAAAATTTCACTGTGCTCGGGTCATACAAGAGTTGTTATGTTATGTTTTTCTGACAAAAACAGCACCAATTTGTGTATGTCCCTCTTTTGAACTACTTAATCTCAACCATTTTCAAAATAAATTAGTAGTTTAGAAAGAAGACTCAGAGCACTTTGATCCTTTTTTTTGTTCCATCTCAAAATTTTGAGTGTAACTATCCTCAATTTCACGTCCAAGGTCGGTATTTCCTTATTTCAGAAAAAAAGTGGCCACTTAAGCCCCCTTTTTGGGAACTATCTTGGTGCACTTACCCGCTAAGAAGAAATAATCTTCCTATGACCTAGAGATGTATGCTTTGGTTCAGTCCTTGAAAAAGTGGAGAAATTACCTACTTCCCAAAGAGTTCATAGTCTATAATGATATCCATGCCCTCCAATTTTTGAATAGTCAAGAGAAACTCAGTCATAGGCATGTTAAATGGGTGGAATATTTGCAATGTTTTACTTTCACCATTAAACACAAGAAGGGGAAATCCAATAAAGTAGTAGATGCTTTGAGTAGAAGGGCTCTAATAGTATAGGAAATTCAATTGCAAAGTGTGGGAATTGAATCCTTGAAAGGTATGTATCTTGAAGATGCAAATTTCAAAGACATATATGCATGTTGTAAGTAGCCTTGTAGCATCAATAATGATAAGTGGCTTGATTTTTTGATTCAAGATGATTTGTTGTTTAAGGGAGAACAACTTGGTGTCTCTAAGTGTTCAGTGAGAGATAACTTGATAAAAGAGAAGCATAGTGGTAATCTTGTGGGTCATTTTGGTCTTGATAAGACCTTGGAGCAATTAAGAAAACACTATTTTTGGCCTAAAATGCAAATTGATGTAAGGAAATTTATTGAGAAATGTGTTATTTATCAAAAGGAAAAAGGGATTAGCACAAATGTAGGTTTGTATCAGCCTCTTCCTATTCCAAAAAGGCCTTGGGAGGCTATAAGCATGGATTTTGTAATGGGTTTACCAAAAATACCTAGACTGGTTCTCCAAGATGGCACATTTCATCCCATGCAAGAGTAGAAATGATGCATCTTATGTTGTAGTTTTTTTCTTCAAAGAAGTGGTAAGAATTCATGTTTTTCCTTTGAGTATTTTTTCAGATAGAGATAGTAAGTTTGTTGGGCATTTTTGGAGAACTTTATGGAAGAAACTTGGCACTAACCTTAGTTTTAGTTCTACCTATCACCCTCAAACTAATGGGAAGAACAAGGTGGTTAATAGGAGCCTTGATAACCTCTTCAGATGTCTCACCAAAGAGAATTCTACTCAATGGGATTTGATCTTGCCTCAAGCAGAATTTGCATACAATGATTTAGTGAATAGAAGTGTGGGTAAGAGACCTTTTGAAGTTGTTTATGGTTTGTAGCCTAGAGGAGTCTTTGAATTGAGGAATACCAATGGAATGGAGAGGATGAGTGTTGAGGGTGAACAATTTTTTGTGGCTATGAAAGAGATTCACCAACAAGTCAAGGATCACCTACAAAGAAGTGTGGAAAAATATAAGGGGCTAATGCACACTGGAGAGAAGTCAACTTCAAGGTTGGAGATTTGGTTCTCTCCCATCTCAAAAAGAAGAGATTTCCCAAGGGAGAATACTTCAAATTTTAGATGAAGAAGATTGAACCTTGCAAGGTTGTTCACAAGTTTGGTCCTAATGCATATGAGATTGAATTACCAAGTGGGATTGGCATTTCACCTATATTTAATGTATTTGACTTGTACCCTTTCAAATGGGATGTTGTTGTAGGTAATTAAGTAAGTTCCAAAGCATTTTCAGATGATGAATGGATCCAAGACCTTCCTCCCAACAAGCCTCTGGAGTTGGAGTGCATCCTTGATATAAAGGAACTCAAGAAGACAAGAAACACAACATATCTTCAATATTTGGTCAAGTGGAGGGGTCTTCCTATGGAAGATGCTACTTGGATGTTTGAATATGATGTTATCAAATAGGGATATACTGTTACAGACCTCCACTCAAGTGGGACTTCAGTTTTCTTCCCCTTGGGTTTATGGTGCAAGGGCATTTGGAGCCTCATAAACATACTTTTCGTTCTTTTTTGGTTTTGGGTTTTTTGAGTCTTTTAGAGTCTAATAAGGTCATTTATGACCATGTGGGATCATGTTGATCCATTTTGGAGTGTTAATAGGGTCTTTGATTAAAAAGTGTAAAAGTTGTCATGCAACTTTGGAAAGGTGTCAAACATCAAGAAACAGTTACAAATATATCGAGAAACTATTACAAAATAGTTGAAATTGGTTGTTAATATATGAATACACCCTCCAAAGTTGGATTGAGAGTTGGAAAACTGATTTTGTAGTTTTTGGTGAATGAAAGCAATCTTTTCTATTTTTTCTCAACATTGCAAACTATTCTTTCAATTTGTATGGGGTGTACGGTCTATATGTGAATCTAAAACCAAATGGACTATGTTGGAATGTGAATCTACTTCATTTTTATTTTATTTTTGCATCAATTTTCATTGAGTAAATTTACAAATTTATTGCATTTTCTCTAAAAACTGTCAAAATCCTACTTAGGGAAACTTGTGAGGAGAAATAAAGATGTAACTTGACCTTCCACTGGTGGAAAATCACCACAATGGGTGGAAAGGTCTGTATTTATGTAATTTACCTTGTTCCAAGTTTGCATAGGCCCAATTTGAGGTTTGCATGTGCTTATAGTGGACTGTAGACCTCTGATATTTTGTATGTATTAGACTGTGAAGGTTGTGAAGGGTAGTTTGTATGCCATTAATGCAAGATCAATGTGTTTTGTGATTGGAGAAGGTGTGGAGGGTGTGTATGAAGGTCTTATAGACCTATTCAATGAGTTGGTGATCATTTTTGGAAACTATATGACAAAAATGCAAAGACTTTCCTATAAGGAATGTGTATGACAATGAGAGCATAAACAATGGCTAGTCAAGTTTGAGTTCTTTGTTGTGTGAAAACCTTTAAATATACATGGAAAAAATTAGGTTGTAAGGTGTAAAGGGTTCTTGAGTTAGTGGATGGGTGTTAGAAACCATTTTCTCTTGTTTGGTCTTAAATCATTAAAGTTGCCACTACTAGGTGCAACATGCAAGAAGTTGTAAGTCTATGAGTTGTGTTGTAGGGTCACCACATTGAAGTTGTCCAAGATCATGTTCAAAGATATTTCAAGCCTCAACACAAGTCTTCCCATGTCATTTGTATTGTCCAAACAAGCTGGATCAAAGCCCCAAACAAGTTCAATGCTAGAGGCCTAGTGTAGTGTACCTAGAAGCATGAATGGAGAAGATGCAAGAACACCTTGTCATTTGTGTTTGTGGTCAATTAGAAGGTCCTTCCTCTACATCAGTGTGTAGAAGGTTTTACAACATTGTGTGGGTTGGAGGTTTCATAAATCATGGACTCACCCCCATTTTGTTTCTCCAACCTGCAATCATTAAAATTGTTAATGTTTGTTGGAAAACACTATGTGCTTATAAAATGGTGCCTTTAATTACATTCCTACTGTATAATTAACAAAATATTTTGAAGAAATTCATATTGTTTTGTAAAATTCCAAGTTGAAAAGCACTGGTTTTATGAAATTTGCAACCCACATAATGTTTTAAAACCCTTTACTAGTAACAACCCAATTGGTTACTCACCCCTCACATCAATTTGGTATGTTTTGTGATTTCCTTGAGAACCTCTTGTGAATTAGATAGTAAGAATGTAATGAAATTGGAAAGCATCAGGTGTTAAGATACTTGCAACCCACAGAGTGTTGTAAAACCCTCTAGACATAACAACCCAATTGGTTAGTCAGGAAAAATGAGCTAATGATGTCATTATCTCCTTATTTCCCTCTTAATGAAATTTCCTCCTGTCTACCATTTTTGTCACTTTTATCATCTATCTTGGCAAGCTTCGCACTATGTCATCCCCTTTATGGATGCAACAATCAAGTCTGAAAAAACACATCGTTGGAGAAAACACACTAATATGTCATCCCATCATGTTATGTATGTTGTTATGTAAGTTTTTATACATTTTTGTATGTACCATAGGTGTGTTTTCTCAAGAGATTAGTTGTTTCCATAGAGTTTTTTACAACATTGTGTGGGTTAAAGGTTTCATAAATCATACACTCATACCCCATTGTGTTTTCCATCCTGCAATCATACGAACTATTAATGGTTGTTGGGAAACACTAGGTGTTTCAAAAATAGTGCCTTTCATTGCATTCCTATGGTCTAAATAATAAAATCTTTTCAAGACATTCATAAGTATTGTTGTGTAAAATTTTAGGTTGAAAAACACTAGTTTTTTGAAATATGCAACCCACACAATGTTTTAAAACCATTTATAAGTGACAACCCAATTGATTACAAATCCCTCACCTCAATTCCATTGATTTTTTGTTTCCCCCACCTACAACTCTTCCCCTACTCTCCAACCTTTCACTTTCAACCTACAGAATTAGAAAACCAATAGCACAGAGTGTTTTCCAATAACAGTACTTGTTACAATTTAAAACACATGTCTTAATCATGTCAACTCCCCTTCCCACCTACTATGAACGAATAACTTTTAGCACAAGGAAAAGAACACTAGTGTCATTCAAATCGACGAGAAAACTAACCTAACAACACTGTTAGGGGAGAAGCTAAACTCTAGACAAAAAACACCTATGAATATAACATTATAACATAACACCCCATCCCCCATCCCATGCAATGGACAAAACACATCGATGGAAAGACTTAATGGAGTGCATTGACGAATGGTTAAGCGCATGACATCATGTGTCCCATCACCGAAAAAGTACCGTGTGGCTAGCAACTATTTCAAAATCAAAAAAGCAATGGACAAAAATCTCAAAACATTGCCATTTTTGACATTTGCATTTTAGAGGTTGTTGCAGAGCGCAGAAGGGAGTTGCAGACATTTAGAGGTGAAACAAGAGCAGAAACTCTCCCTACCAAAACGCATTTGACAAGCATGGGCAGCTAGCTAGTAGGAATGTATATATGTTAGAAATATATGCCATTTTTCCACTCTTCCTAGGAACTATGAAGAATTCAATGGCTATCATTGTGAAAATGGGTTTTCATTGACATGAAAATAAAGGGTTTTCTTTGTGTAAAGGGTTTTTCATTTGAAACGTAGATATTTTTATGTTTTTTTTTGTAAAGGGATAATTAAAAGGATGTGGTATCATTTTTCACTGATGTTTTGAGAATTTCCCATGTACCACTCACACTTCAAGGAGGAAACATCCTTCATGTAAAACTTTGGGATATAATAGGCACAAAATCATATAACATTTATTTTTTTTAAATTAAACTATAAATTCTTTGCATTCACCACAATAAGCATCTAATCTATAAATAACTCATAACTTCTAAATGTAAAATATATTTTTGAAATTAAACTAACCAGTACACTTGCAATTCAAGCTATGATAGCTAGAATCACCTATATTTAGTGCAGAAGCTTCATGTCTCCTAAAGAATCCTTCTTAATCCACCTACCCTTGCTTTATTCAATTTTGTTTCCTCAAATATATCAACTACCTGGAAGGAAGAAAAGTGTTAGCAATAGATTAAATTGAAAAATTAGAGACATTTTTTGCTACAACGAATTATTTTTATTCTGAACTTCACCATTATTGGATAATATGTTGCAGTGAGTGAAAAAATTATAGCTTGTACATATAATAAACAAACATATTAAACTATACAATGGGAATTTGATTTCCAATTTAACCTATCGCTAACACTAGTAATACATATCAACAATTATATCTTCCATTTTTCCATTTTGTAGGAACTATAAAGCACTAAACATTTATTCAGATATATAAAAAACTCATCTCTTGTGACATATGAAAGAGGCCATAACTTGCAATAATAAATAAGGGCATAGAAGAGAGATAATAAGGATACCACGTACCACTATCAAACTTCTATTAATATCTTGTGTCTCTCAATGAACACCTAAATGGCATATTGGTATCATAACCATTGTTCAATGATATTGTAAAGTGAACCATTACTTGTACAGATGACTAACAAAATATAGATTATTGCAAGAATAAAGGTTAACAAGTCAATGAAAACCTTGGTGATCACCTTGATTGACCAAAAAATAGCAGCTAATCTGCCAACAAAAAGAATAAAGGTTAACAAGTCAACGAAAACCTTGGTGATCACCTTGATTGACCAAAAAATAGCAGCTAATCTGCCAACAAAACACACCTATTTACATATAAAAATGCATAAAAAAATGTACAAAAATATACATAGAAATATACATAACATGAAAAAAAGGAAAAATAGGATGTTAGTGTAGAAAAAAGAATTAGTTGGATGGAGACATGAGAGTCCTATGTGAAAAGGTAGAAATTTTTTGTAAACAACTTATTAAAAAAAAGAACATTTGCATTCTCTAATAAAAAGGACACTTTTAAAGCTAAGAATATTATTTGGGTTAAAGGTTTCATAACACATACTATTTTCCAACATGCAACTATATATAGAAAACATGCTTCAAATGAAAACCTTAAATTTTGTAGATAGTAAGAATGTACTGAAGTTCATTCACCTTCACAATTTATAGCAACTCTTACTTCACAAAAAGTTGCAATTTAATTTCCTCATATGATTTAAAAATAAATGTAGAATATAATTTGCATGTTGGAAAACACAATGTGGTTTTCCATTTATTTCATTTTGTACATTCAAAGTTACATGGTGGAGAGCATGGGGATGAATGTCTTGAAAATATTTTGTTAATTAGCGAGTAGGAATGCAATGAAAGGCACCATTTTATAAACACCCACTATTTTCCAACAACCATTAAAATTCTAAATGATTGCAAGTTGGAAAACATGGTGGGAGGTGAATGCATGATTTATGAAACCTCCAACCCACACAATATTGTAAAACCCTCTACAAACACAGCTAATCTCCTAACAAAATGCACCTATGTACATTAAAAAATGCATAAAAACATACATAACAACATACATAGAAACATACATAACATGATGAGACGACATAATGAAAGGCCCACCAAGATGAATGATAAAAGTGATGAAACCAATAGATGGGAGGAAATGTAAAGGTGAGGGAAGCAAGGAGATAAGTTCGTGATTTCACAAAACATACCAAATTGAGGTGAGGGGTGAGTAACCAATTGGGTTGCTACTTGTAAAGGGTTTTAAAAAATTATGTGGGTTGCAGATTTCATAAAACCAGTGCTTTGTAACCTGGAAGTTTACAAAACAGTATGAATGTCTTCAAAATCTTTTATTATTTAGACGTTAGGAATGTAATGAAAGGAACTTTTTTATAAACACCCAGTGTTTTCCAACAAACATTAACAGACTGTATGATTGTAGGTTGGAAAAAACGCTGGGAGATGAGTGCATGATTTATGAAACCTCCAACCTACACAATGTTGTAAAACCCACTACACACTGAAGTCAAATGAAATCCCTTGTTTTTCATGTCATTTTAAATTATGCCAGTGTTTTTTTCCTTGTGTGAGAAGTTATCCGTGCACAGTAGGTAGGAAGGTTGACATGACTAAGACGTGTTTTAAATTGTAACAAGTATTGTTATTGCTTATCAACTCGGTCTGTCAAGTCTTTCCATTGGTGCATTTCTTCAGGAGAGTGGGATGGTGGATTGTGTGTTATGTTATAATGTTTATACGCATGTGCATTTTGTCTAGAGATTAGTTTCTCCCATTATTTAACACTTTTACTAGTTGTTTAAAGTATTGTTATTGGAAAACACTCTATGTTGTGGGTTTTTTCATTCTATAGGTTGAAAATGAAAAGTTTGAGAGCAGGGGGCAGAGTTACAGGTGGGGAGACAACAAACTAATGGAATTGAGGTGATGGGTTTGTAACCAATTGATTTGTTACTACTAAAGGGTTTTAAAACATTATGTGGGTTGTAGATTTTGAAAAAATAGTGTTTTGCAACCTATAATTTTACAAAACAATATGAATGTAATTAGACAGTAAAAATAATGAGTATGAGTTGTCATTTTTAGAGATTTTTTCTAGCACAGGAATTGGAGGCAGACTAACATGTGCATTTTCAGTTTAGAGAAAGAAGAGGGAAAACACTATGTGTTTCACGTTTGCACATTGAAAGCTAAAGGTTGGAGTGCATGTGGAGGAGTTGGAGGAGAAAACTGACCAAATTGAGGTGAGGGGTGCTAACCAATTAGGTTGCATAGCGTTTTACAACACTATATGGGTTGCTTGTTTCTTAACACCGAGGGTTTTCCAACATGAATTTTTACAAAACAAAAATAAATGTCTTGAAAATATTTTGTGATTTAGACATTGTGAATGTATTGAAAGGCCCCTTCAAAATTTATTTCAAGACTTTTAATTTGAGTAAAAATTGCATTTAAGTTTCGCATGATTGAAAACAAGGTGCACAAAAATAATTGTAAGTTGGAAAACACAATGTGGGTTTTCAGTTATTTGAATCTCCTTGTTTAAATGTAAAGGGTTGTCTCACAATGGGTTGCTTGCTTCTTAACACGTAGGGTTTTGCAACATGGAATATTGCAAAATAGTATAAATGTCTTCAAAATCACACCTTCCATTGTTGTGTTTATTTTTTCAACTTCATGTCTTTTGGATTGTAGCTGTCTGTCAACAACATTAATTAAACTTGCATTTCAATTTCTTAATATGATCCAAATATACATGCATAGTATGATTGTAGGTTGGAAAACACAGTGGGAGGTGAGGTGACAACATGATTTATGAAACCTCCAACCCACACAATATTGTAAAACCCTCTACACACTCAAGCCAAATACCCTACTAAGTGTTTACAAAATGGTGCCTATCATCACATTCCTATGGTCTAAATAACACAAAGCTTTTCAAGACATACATATTGTTTTGTAAAATTGTAGGATGCAAAACACTATGTTTTACAAAACCTGCAACCCACCTAATGTTTCAAAACCATATAGACACAACAACATTCAAAATGAGAATGTCAAAAATGGTAACGTTTTGGGCTTTCTTTCCATTCCAAATTATGATTTTGAAAATCTTCCAACACATAACCCACATTGTGTTTCAAATAAAAACCCCTTTTTCACAAGGAACAACCTTTATTTTCCCATCAATGAAAACCCATCTTCGTGACAAATAGTCATTCAAATCTTCACATTTAGAATATTCAAAAGGAAAATTTTAAAAGTCGTCAACACAAAAACCCACAAAAACACACAAAACAACTCTGCATTTTAAATGAAAACCCCTTTTTGCAAGGAAACCCCTTTATTTTCCCGTCAATGAAAATCCATCTTCCCAATGAATAGCCATTCAATTCTTTATAGTGAAATTTGAAAACCCTCAACAGAAAAAAACATAAACAACTTTGCATTTGAAATGAAAACCCTACACGCAAGCAAAACCCTTTATTTTCCTGTCAATGAAAACCCATTTTTCTTAACGAATAGTCATTTAATGCTTCATAGTTCCTATGTAGAATGGCAAAATGACATCTCTTTCTCATAGGTATACATACCTGCTAGCTAGGCCCATACCTATGGAATGTGTTTTTGTAGGGAGAGTATTGGCTCTCGTTCGACCTTCACACTCCTACAACATTGTTCCACCCGTGCTCCCCAACAACCTACAAAATACAAATGTTGAAAATGGCAACGTTTTGGACTTTTTGTCTATTGTTTTTTTTATTTTGAAATGGCCAATGGCCACGCATCCTTTTCCGGTGATGAGACACATGACGACACACGCCTAACTATTCGTCAGCACACTCCGTCAAGTCTTTCCGTTGGTGCATTTTGTCCAGCAAGTGGGATGGGGGATGGGGTTATGTTATAATGTTACATATATAGGAGCATTTTGTCTATCGTTTAGCTTCTCCCCAGTTTAGCTTGACATTGAGTTATATAATATAAAAAAATTAAATTAAAACTATTATTTACCATATAATTTTTATTTTTATAAGTACAAACGTAAATTGTTGGTAGCAAAAACAATGGCCATCTACTTGGTAGAGCTAGATAAGCACACGCAGTATATGTTGCGGGGACCACTGTCAACGAAAATTAGTACCGTCAGACCAAGTCTCTGCTCCCATGTGCCGGGAGTACGAGCTCTGATTTAAGCTAGGTGTAAAACTGTAACTAAAAAGAATTCTTCTCTTACACGTATGTTTCTTTTTAAACGGTGAATATTGAGTCAATGACAAAAGAGATAAAACGCCGTGTGAAATCTCGTCCACAAATAACGCACATGTACAAACAATATTTCCAATCTCTTATCTAAATGTTCTTATTGCATTTAGAAACTCAAAGTAAGTAGAACTTCCAGCTAACAAAATGGCCAAGGTTGTAACAGTAACGCTGAATAATGGGGTCAGGATGCCTGTAGTAGGGTTTGGTTTGGCAGCAGAGGATATCATGATATCCAAGGGCTCTGCACCAGTCGACCATATTAAGTCGTTAATACTTACAGCCATTCAGGTAGGTTAATGTAATCACTTGTCTCTTTGAGCTTCCTCTCCTTTTTTAACAAGAGCTGTAAAACAGCGAAGTTCACGATTTTATTTTTATTTGTTGTGTCTGTTATGTTTGTTTTAGTTTATTCGTTATCAGATATTTCCACTGTAGATTTCTAATGAAAGGTAGTTTTCCAAATAATTATAAACACAATTCTCCTGCTTTTTTGGACCACAATTCTCCTGCTTTTTTGGACCTCTGATGTGTTTGAATGTGTAAAGATAATATTATTGCTCTACAGCTGCTTCTATTCTCTCCATCAAAGCACTAGACTGCATTATTTCAATCTACCAGCAAAAACATAAGCACAACATCTCTCTCTGAGTGTGTTTGACTGAATATATGACATACTTTTTTCTTCCAACAATGAAGTTTTATTGGATTATATCTACTATAAAGCTCCAATCTCTATTGAATCACTTAATAACCATCAATAGAATTTAGGGAAAAAAATCACAAATATATTTACCCAAAGAATACAAGTACAAATCTTATGAGTGTCCATAGGACATGCATTCAAGTTGGCTCCAAGATGAAGACAACTTTGTTTGTGCCAACAAGAAGGAAAAAATTTGTCTACTGCATATTTGCAATGTTTATCTAATAGTTTACACACATATTGTTGAAAAAAAATCATCATCAAAAAATTGCTCATCCTTTTTCTCTCCTTTCATATGAAAACTTTCCACTTTGTGAAGAAGCTCTTAAGGTTCTCTACAGCAAGGACAAGAATTAGCCAGGATGTTTGCCTAGTGGTAGACTTGACAACCACTGAAAAATATACAATAAAATTATGTTTTACAAAAGATAATTTGTTGAAATCATCAAATGAAGGAGCATGCACAGTATCCAGGAGTGAATGCTTGAAATTTCTACAGTATTATATTCTCTTGAATGGAAAAGTCGTATGAAATTTACAAATTTTGACCGAAAAATATGATCATGGAAATCCTATAGTAAGAAGGAAAGGGCATAGCTCAAGAAAGGATAAAATCATACTGAGAAAAAATGAAGTAAGCAATATGATAGGAAATGCTAACTTATTAAGTCTTAAAAATCTGAAGTATTAAGAGATTAAAATCACTTTAAATTTCTGAATGAAGGTATTGAAGTTTCCATTATATCCTTCTCATGGTGCGGTTCTGAGGTGACTCCCTAAACTGAAAAAAGGAATTGTTTGTACAAAAGTAGCATAGAGGTGAAGGCCAACTGAAAGCCACATAGAATTGAACCCAAAAGTGATGATGTATGCTGCACTACATTCTGGATGGTCTACCGCATGTCCTTGACAAATAGGACAAATCTCTGAAAAAAAAAGAACTTTCTTGGGAACATTCTAGACCTAAAAAAATATAAAATAGAGACTCTTATAAAAAATTAAACATGGAACACAAAAACACTAAGTATTTTATTTCATCCAGCATGACGAGAAGAGGCATTCACGTGATAAGAAATCCACACTAATTGATGTGCTATACGGTAAGCTTCCAAGCTTGTAATTGAAGGCAATTCACAAAGCACGCATAAGCACTGGTAAGAAATGATGTTAGTGCCAGAGAAGAGTCGGTCACTAACAGAGGTCCTTCCCTTGAAACTGGCCAGTTCAGTTATCTGACCAATGCTCTATGAGAAGATCGTTATATAGATCCTTGACCATAAGTAGACTTTCTAAAAACCACACAGACTCTTGAACATAGGTAGACGCTTTTGAAACAGATAGATCATTGAATATTGGAAGACCCTCTGAAACAGGCAGAATCTTTAACATAGATATAACATCTGTAGTGTTTGAAACACGGACAATAAATTCAGAAAATTTCTACAGCAAACACAAATTGTTAACACACTGCTAATTCTTTTATTGATTCAATGGATTACATCATGATAACCTCAATATAGAGGTCTATTTCAGGCTTGCAAACTAAACAGCATGAATGTCTCTTGATAGAGATCACAGCCTTTAATAAAGATAGTAAAGATAGACTTTACTTCCATACAAAGCTTTTAAAGCAAATTAAACAGTAAAAAAACATAGAAATTACTATCTATTAAAAGTTGTCAAAATAACTAAAAACTAATTTAGATTTTCTACTTAAAAAACATTTGCATCATTATCCAACATCTAAATCATGTAGCTATCTAACAGAAAAAAACACTCGAAAACAAATTGATTACTAGGTAGACCCTTGAAACGCATAGATTCTTGAACCCTCTCGGATAATACATTTAATGTAAAGATCAGCACGAGGAGAAAATAAATCAAACCTGAGAAGCTAATTAAGCCCTGCAAGTCTATGCCGGCAGCTTCTCTTTCCCTCATCAAATTCTTCAAAGGGATGTAACCTACAATATAATGAATACCATGAACTCCTTGCAATATCATGAATGCGACGACATTCTTCCAATATGGATGACATGAGTTCATTGTTCTTGGGACCCCAGAGATACAGATTAATGTGTAAGGAAATCCTAACAAGGGATCGCATTTTACTGAAACTTAAAATTTTAGAAAACATTCACATTGGAGAAAATATGCAGAATCCTATCTATTTGCCAGTTCAAAAACCTAGCCAGCCTTAACCTTTTCAGGACTTTGCCAGCAAATACATTAATTAAAAGGAAGGATTGCTACAACATACCTACTACAATGTTGACAGAACCGCTGCATACTATTTCTAACGAGGGTTTTGGAAGCCGTGGAATGGGCCTCGCATACTTTGTGCCTTCTGTGATAATCCTTAGCAGCGGTGAGATCTGTTCTGCAATTGTCTACTTGCGTGATGGTAACGAATGTCCTGCACTCCAACAACACTGGCCTCGTCTCCTCTCCATGCAAACACTGCTACTATGTCAACTCGTCAACATAGTTAAAGATCCTAATCGTCAACTGTCCAAATCATCTGACAATCTGCAGGAGCCTCCCTCTAAACTCATGCGTTCTCTTGCGTTGGAAGCTGCGAATGCACCTGCCAGCCATCTGCAACATAAGTCAAAGGCCGCCAAAATACTCTGGAAAAAACTTAACTTGTTCATAACCATAGCCCAAAATAAATTTACACAAGGAAATCGCAATGATTTGATTGGCTGAATAAATCACGGGTTATAACCAATAGCTATTTCCCGTATTTTTCATAAAAAAGTTGTTCTTCTTTAAACGTAAGCTAACAAAGGAAACAACTCTGTGTTTTCTTTTTCTTCCTTTGTTTCTACTCCAAGCTTTATTCCCACTGATGGCTTTTAAAAGCATTCTATATTCTGCTCCCACGAATGGCTTTTAAAAGCATTGTAAATTTTGCAATTTTAATGCGAATAATCAAAAAGTTCAATTCATTCTTTGCTCTAAAGTGTTCTGTTCTGCACATTTTGTCTTTTCGTCATAGCTAGATCAACTTTGTTGCAGGTTTATTAAAACTTTTACATGGTATCAGAGCACACGGGAGCTACGAAGAAGGAGCATCAACAATTTTTTTGTAGGTATTGAAGAATAGAGCTATTGGAAAGAATGAAATTTTTGACCTCTGCTATTTTCATGCCATTTAACTATTTCAAATGGAAGCCAAAGATTCAGCTTTAGCTCAGAAGTAGAGGCTTGTATTGAATAGTCACGGCAACGGAGATTGAACCACATTTTGTAGTTGAAAAATTCAAATATTTCAACCTCATGGACGGGGCATTCAGTCTCCTATGCTTATCCATGTCTCTAAAATTGTTGTTTCATATCAAAGCATGCAAAACTCCAAATGAGGTTTGGACTACACTGGAGACTCTTTTTGGGAAGCAAGATGAGATGCGGGGTCACATCCTTGAAAATGAGCTCATCTCTTTTGCTCTGAGCAAATTTGAGAATATTCAAGGCTTTTTCACAAAGTTCAAGGCCTTATTACTCTAACTAAAAGGATGCAGAATCACAAATCCCAACAAGAAAGAAAATTAATTCTTGCTATTTTGTCAAACTGGGTCCAAAATATGTTGTATTTGTCTCCACTTTTCACACAATTAGGCTTACAACAAGAGAAACATGGAAGATTCCTACACTCAATGTTTTTATTGACTCCCTAATACATGAGCAAGATAAGCTCATAAAAATCGGTACATTAAAAAATTCCAAAGCTCACGCCCTTGTTGTGCATGCAAGAGGGAAGAACAGTTTGAAACCAATCAGCAATCCAAAGGCAAAGGAAAGAAGGAACCAGATCCATGAAAGGAAGACAATCTCAAACCTCCCGATGAATCTCCAACTTGAAGGAAAAGAAGGACAAAAAGGGAAAATCAAAGTGCAACTATTGCAACCATGGTTACCATTCGAAATCATCATGCATGAAGAAGACAATTGACCTCATGGCCTAGACAATTCAAAAAAAAATAATCTTGGTAACTTTATTCCAGAAAGTGCCAAGAAGAAAAAGGAAGAAAAAGTATCAGAAACAAGAGGTAATGCACATGCATTAATTTCTATTCATTCTTCTCTAGATGCATGGATCATAGACTCTAGCGCTTCACACCACATGGAAACCACAAAAGATGTTCTCTCATCTTTAAAACCATATGATGGTCCTCCTATTCTCATGGGAGATGACTCTCCAATAGAGAAAATTGGAAAAGGGAGGGTAGAGTTTGGAATTGGAAGCTTTGAGAATGTCCTACACATTCCAAACCTTTATGTCAATCTTCTCTTTGTTTATCAAATGACACATACTGGCACTGAAAGGAGAGTTGAATTCACCCTAGATGTAGTGAGCATATTTGACATACAAGACAACTCCAAAAATTTTGTTGGTAAGGAAAATCATCAGTCTCATTTGTACACTTTTTCTAACTTTGTTGCTAAATCAGATTTTGCTTTACTTCTAACACATGCAAATGATGAAAATAGAATTTGGCATGAAAGATTTTCTCATTTAAATGTTAGATACATGCAATAACTTAACAAATAGGGTATGGTGAAAGGGCTTCCTACCATGGAATTTTCCAATGGAATATGTGAAGGTTTTGCTCTTGGAAAGCATCCTCAAGAAAAGTTTCAGAAGGAACATGCATGGAGAGCCTCTTCTCATCTAGAGCTTGTTCATAGTGATCTTATGAGGCCATTTCTAGAACCTTCCATAATTCAAGCCAAATACGTGTTATCCATTGATAATTACACATTATACACATGGGTGTATTTTCTCAAATTCAAGTTTGAAGTGTTTGAGCATCTCAAGATTTTCAAAGCTCATGTAGAGAATCAGTCTGGGAAAATTATCAAGATCTTTTGCAAAGATAATGGGGGAATATGTCAACAATGATTTCCAATACCTTTGTGATGAAGCAGGAATACAATTTCAGAACATAGTTCCTTACACTCTACAGCAGAACGAGGTAGTTGAGAGGAAGAATCGATCTTTGAAAGAGATGGCCAGTTGCATGTTGCATGCAAGTTCACTTCCCTCCAAATTGTGGGCTAAAGCAATAAATTGTGCCTCTTACATACAAAATAGATCTCCTCACAAATATGTCATAGGAAAAACACCTTTTGAAGCATGGAGTGGCATTCAACTAGAAGTTACACATTTCTATATTTTTGGATCATGTGCATGGGCCCACATTCTTGCAGACAAGAGGAAGGCTTTGGAGCCTCAAAGCAAAGAATGCATCTTTGTTGGATATCCAAATGACATAAAGGGATATAGACTACTAGATCTTTCAACATAAACACTCTCCATTAAGAGGAGTGTCTACTTTGAAGAAAGTCCCCTGCATGCATCTCAATGTAAACATGCCATCACCTCGGTGCTTCCTCCTCTTATGGATTTGAGAGATGATACATGCAATATTTTAGATCAAATTTCAGATATTTCTAGATCTAATTCAGAGGAAGATGAGCATGCATGTATCAATCCACATCCAATTCCTAATGGGGCTACCAATAATGATTTAGTATCTACTGTGAGAAATCAAAGAACAAGGAGCTTAAGAGAGATTTGTGATGCCCCGCATGCACTCTCAACTACCGAGCCCATCATGCCATTACATGCCTATGTGGATCTAGCATCTGACCCTCAAACTTATAAAGAAGCTATGTGAAATCCTTTTTGGTAAGCTGCCATGGAAGAGGAGTATAACTCCCTCATAGTGAATCAAACTTGGGACTTGGTTCCACTTCCTTCCGATTGTAAGCTTGTCAGATGTAAGTGGGTCTATAGGACAAAGAAAGCAATAGATGGACATGTTAGCAGATACAAAGCAAGGTTAGTAGCCAAAGGCTTTCAACAAGTTCATGGCATCAATTATGATGAGACTTTTTCTCGAGTGGCAAAAATGGATTCCATTCAGATGGCTCTTGCCATTGCACCAACAAGAAGGTGGGAGGTTCACCACATGGATGTGAAGAACACATTTCATCATGGTGATCTCAAAGAGGAAATATACATGAAAGGGTATTAAGTGAGCACCTGCCTAAGTGCTTAGTTACAACCTTATCTAGAAGGTTTTTGTTTTAAATTTATTTTTGATGTTTTGGAAAGGTCTCAAACACCTTTAATAATGTGTATGAGGACCTTTTGGAGCTTAGGTAAAAATTAGAATAAATTAGGAAATGTTTTGGTGGCCATTTCCTATGTTTTTGTAAAAAAGTTCGAAAACACACTGTGTTTTCAAACCGCGTGTTTTTTTGCCATTCTTGGTTAAAAACGTGAAACCTAATGAAACCTAACGGTTTTGGAGGCATGAAAAAGACTCTTTCTCGACCTGGGAAGAGGTTAGAAGTTTTTATGTTGGCAGTTTCAAGAGGAAATAAAGAAAAAGAGCAATTTTGGCGTGGAAAACCCTATTTTCTGTTTTGTTTTCTGTAGCAGCAGTTTGCATGGATTAAATGAGGCATTTTGTGGATTCTTTCAGCATGTATTAAGCCTCTGGAAGTTCTGTTTGCACCATTTGAATAGTTGTTACATCGCTTTCTTTATTTCTTGTAAATTCTGTATTTTATCTTATTTGTTGTTTGGATTGGTAAATGGAATAAAGAAGGAGCTTTAGCCCGCACTCCCACCATACCAAGAAGCATGGGAACATTGGGAATGTGGCTAAGCTCCTTTAGTGTACATAGGTTAGTATTAGGAGTCAATAGAGTTCCAAAAAGCATGCTAAATGACTTTTCCTAGGCGAGACAGTGAGAACCCAGCTAGGAAAAGCTTGAGGACAGCGTGAATAATTTGCAGGGGAGTGAAGATTTTTAAAAGATTCTTTTTTGAGGATTTAGGGGAGTGTCTTGGATCTACATGGTGACAAGGAAGAGCCCGTAACAGTCCGTTTTCATGAAGAACTTTTCACCAGTCCTAAACTGGTTCTGAACAGTTTTGAAACCCTAGTATTCTTGGTTCCTTTTGCATTTGGATGGAGTACGGCCTGTACAGTGCTGAAACCCTAGAAATCTTGAAGGTATAGCATGTGCAAGACATTCCCTAAGCAAAGAGGATAGGTCCTTTGGTGGGTTTAGATCAAAATTGCATTTTGACTCTGTTTCAAAGACCTAATTGTGGCTTTTAAGTCTACTAGCCTTTCAAAACCAAGAAAAGCATTTTCTTGAAAGAGATGGAGAGTTTGTGAAGGGAGGTTGATCAGGAGCTTTAGGAAAATGATTTTGGAAGCCATGGAAGCTTTTCACACCCCTGCAACAAGGTTGGCAGAATGGAAGAGTGACTAGTCTTTAGAGGAATAAGGGCTAGTTTGTGCACGTGAAGGAGTACCAAATGGCACTTGGTAACAGCAAATTTGCAATGATAGCAGGGTTGATAAAGTGAACCAGGGGTGCCTCAAAGGTAAGAGGACCTATAGGTTGTAGGGTGAAAGAAATATCACCTTAGGAGTTCTCAGATCAAGGACTCAAAGTAGTGAGATAGCATTTTCTCATATCAACCCTTGTTCTATCAGATTGGTATCAGAGCACAGCTAAAGATTTGGGAAAAGAATCTTGCATGTCAGACATAGAGTCAAGTGATACTTCCACCATGGTGACCAATGCAGAACTGGAAAAGATGGTTGAAGAGCAAGAAGAAGACAATAAGCAGTTGAGGGAAAGAATAGCTCAACTTGAGGCAGCAGTGAGAAGTGCACAGTTTGAAAGAAGAATTCCAAAAGAAGAAGAGGTTGCAGAGGAAGATAAGACCCCTGAACCTGACCCCGTCTTGAAGGAGGAGCCTTTCCTGAAGGCATTAAAAGCTTTGAGTGGAAAAGCACTTGAAGGAATACCACTATTTAGTGGAAAGATGGAACCTGACCTAGTTATGGACTGGATAGAAGGAATGGAGAACCACTTCGAATGTGATGGAGTTACAGAAGCACAGAAGGTGAAGGTTGCAAAATCAAGGTTGAGAGGATCAGCATTAACTTGGTGGAAGTTTATTCAAACTGAAAGGGAGAAAGAAGGTAAGCAACCTATATCAACCTGGAAAAGAATGGTTGCTAAAGTGAAAGAAGCCTATATGCCCGATGACTATGAAATTCAGCTCCACAAGAAGAGGCAGAGTTTAAGACAAAAAGACCAAGATGTCAGCACCTACACTGAAGAATTTCAGAAGCTTTGTTTGAGATCAAATGTGGCAGAAGATGAGAGCCTAAAAGTGGCTAGATACCTCAATGGTTTCAAGTGGAATATACAGGAAGAGATGGCTTTGCTCAGCCCCAAGACAGTCCACCAATGCTATCAGCTAGCTATTAAGATTGAAGAGAGGAATAAAAGGAAGCATGATCAGTCCTCTAAGGGTAGAGGAAGAGGCAGAGATCAAAGAGGACAGCACGGAGGTTACCAAGGAAGAGGTGGTGACCAAAGAAGCCAAGGTGAATCAAAGCTTACTGAGCATGGGGGTGAAACCTCATCAAGAGGAGGATTTAATAGAGGAAGAGGACCTCAAGGTGGTTCAAACAGAGGAAGAGGAGCAGGCAGAAGTAACTCCTACTTTGCCACAATGAAGTGCTATCACTATAATCAGCTAGGCCATCCAGCTTATAGATGCCCGGAGAAAGCTTCATCTAGCAACGAGAAAAGAGTAGCTTATGCACAAGAGGACACCGTGAGTGTAAAGACACCTGAGATCAGCCATATTGAATCAGAAGTAGGTGAAAATCTGATGTTTAGTAGAGTGCTGATTAGACAACCGGTTAAGGAAGAACCCAAGCAAAGGAGAGCTTTGTTTAGAGCAAGGTGCAAAATACTTGGAAAGGTATGCAAGGTTATTGTAGATTCTAGTTCTACGGACAATATCATCTCTGAGGAGGCAGTAAATAAATTAAAATTGCAGAAGGTACCTCATACCAATCCTTACAAAGTCACATGGTTGAACAAAGGGCAGAGTGTCTTAGTGAATGAGCAGGTTACAGTGGAATTTTCGATTGGAGGCTACAAAGACAAGCTGATTTGTGATGTACTGCCCATGGATGCATGCCATCTTCTTCTTGGCAGGCCATGGCAATATGATAGAGGTGTTGTTTATCATGGAAAGGAGAACACCATTGAGTTCACGAAGGATGGAAAAACCTTCAAGTTGCAATCGTTGATTGAGGAAGATGAAGGGCAGTCCAAGGTTCCAAACATTATGTTGAGCAGTGGCAAGGAGTTCATCAAGGATCTACACCAAGGGAATGAAGGTTATGTGGTCCTAATGCAATCCAAAGAGGAAGAAAAGGCTGAGAAGACAGTCATACCTGAAACAGTTCAAAGGCTGCTAGAAAAATACAAGAGCATTGTGAGTGATGGAACACCATCAACTCTACCACCCAAGAGAGCAATAAGTCATCAAATTGACTTCATACCTTGAGCCTCATTGCCTAACAAAGCAGCCTACAAACTGACCCCTGAGCAGAACAAAGAGGTGGCAAGACAAGTGGAAGAGTTGCTTAGTCAAGGTCTGATTCAAAAGAGTATTAGTCCATGTGCAGTCCCAGTTGTTTTGGCAACAAAAAAGGAGGTAAATGGAGACTTTGCACTGATTCTAGAGCAATAAATAGAATCACAATTAGGTATAGATTTCCAATACCTAGGATTGAAGATTTATTGGATTGCCTTGGAGGTGCAAAATTTTACACTAAGCTAGATCTTAAGAGCGGGTAGCACCAAATCAGAATTAAGGAAGGTGATGAGTGGAAGACAGCTTTTAAGACAAATGATGGTTTATATGAGTGGAAAGTGATGCCATTTGGCCTCTCGAATGCCCCTAGCACGTTCATGAGACTAATGAATGAGGTGCTTAAAGATTTTACAGGGATTTTTGTGGTAGTCTACTTGGATGACATACTGATTTTCAGTAAGACAACAGAAGAACATTTGAAGCATGTAGAGATGGTACTCAAAAGGTTGCAAGAAGAACAATTGGCAATCAACCTTGAGAAGTGTGAGTTCTTCAAACAAGAGCTTGTGTATCTAGGCTTTGTGGTATCCCAAGGAATGTTGAAGATGGATCCAAGTAAGGTGGAAGCTATCCTAAACTGGCCTACACCAACCACAGCAACCGAGGTAAGAAGTTTTCATGGTTTGGCTTAGTTTTATAGGAAGTTTATAAGGAACTTTAGTGGTATATGTGCACCAGTGTTAGATACAATCAAGGGTGGTCAGAAAACCAAGTTTAAGTGGACTTTAGAGGCTGATAAAGGGTTTGAAAAGTTGAAAAAAGAAGTGGCAACACAACCTATCTTGTTATTGCCTAGTTTTGATAAATTGTTTACAGTTGAGTGTGATGCAAGTGGAGTAGCAGTAGGAGGAGTCCTTAGTCAAAAAGGTAGGCCTGTAGCCTTCTTTAGTGAAAAACTCAATGAAGCCAAACAAAAATACTCCACCTATGATCTAGAACTTTATGCTTTAGTGCAGTCCCTTAGGAAATGGAGGCATTATTTATTGCCCAAAGAGTTTGTGGTTTTCACGGATAACCAGGCACTTAGTTATATCAATACCCAGGAGAAGTTAAGCAATAGACACTTGAAATGGATGGAGTACATTCAAGCTTTCACATTTACCATTAAGCACAAGAAGGGACAACAAAACAAAGTGGCAGATGCTTTAAGCAGGAGGATGTTGACAGTCCAAGAGATACAGCTGAAAAGCATTGGATTGGAAAGTTTTAAAGATCTCTATGGTGATGATGAAGACTTTTCCGAAGCCTATAAGGTATGTTCAGACTTTGCAAATCACTTTCACAGTCAATATGCTGAGTATACATTGCAAAATGGGTTGTTATTCAAGGGTAATCTGTTATGTGTCCCAAGAGGATCAATGAGAGAAAATCTGATCCAAGAGAAACACAATGGCAGTCTTAGTGGGCATTTTGGTATTAACAAAACTTTAGAGCTGGTACAAAGGTTTTATTATTGGCCTAAGTTAGCACGAGATGTCAGAAAGTATGTTGAACAGTGTGTTGTTTGCATGAGAGCAAAAGGGGGAGCTAGCAATGCTGGGTTATATCAGCCTTTGCCTATTCCGAACAGACCATGGGAGTGCGTGAGCATGGATTTTGTGGTGGGTCTTCCCAAGACTAAAACTGGTTTTGACAGTGTTTTTGTAGTTGTGGACAGATTCAGTAAGATGAGCCACTTTATTCCATGTAAGACTACTCACGATGCAAGCTATATTGCCCATCTCTTTTTCAGGGAAGTTGTGAGAATCCATGGATTGCCATTGAGTATTGTTTCTGACAGGGATGTGAAGTTCATGAGCCATTTTTGGAAAACATTGTGGAGCAGATTAGGAACTAATTTGTCATTTGGATCAGCTTACCATCCTCAGACCGATGGTCAAACCGAGGTGGTTAACAGAGTGTTAGGTAACCTATTGAGGTGCTTGACAAAGGAATATGGGCAGACCTGGGATATGGTGATTTCCCAAGCGGAATATGCATACAATGATAGTGTGAACAGAACTACAGGAAAAAGCCCATTTGAAGTTGTGTATGGGATGCATCCAAGGGGAATTTGTGAGCTCAGAGACCTTGGAACAATGGAGAATAGGAGTGGACATGCAGAAGACTTCACTCAAACCATGAAGGAGATTCATGAGCAGGTTAAGAAGACAATTACAGCAGCAACACAAAAGTTGAAAGACAAAGTTGATGAGTCAAGGAGGAATGTGCAGTTTCAAGTGGGTGATTATGTGATGGTTCACCTCAACAAATCCAGATTGCAGAAGGGGATGTCCACTAAGTTTCAAATGAAACGGGTAGGACCATGCAAGGTGATAGCTAAGTATGGAAAGAATGCATACAAGGTGGAACTTCCATCGGATTTGGGCATATCTCCAGTCTTCAACGTTGCTGATTTGATCAGGTACAAAGGGACAGTCAGTGATGAGGTTCAGAAAAGTCATGAGGTCTTCAAGGACATCAGCAATGTACCCCTACCTAGTCAAGAGAAAGCTCAGGCAGAGAAGGTCTTGGAGTCCAGGGTGAAGAAAGCAACAAGACATAAGACATATATGGAACACCTTGTCAAGTGGAAAGGAAAACCTGAGTCTGAGGCTACCTGGGTTGAAGAAGCAGATTTCAAGAAGCACGGAATTGATCCATCACTTCTGAAACCTCAAGTTCCTTGATCTTTGTGCTGAGAGGGGGAGAATGGTGCAGGAGCACCTGCCTAGGTCCTTAGTGGCAAACTTATTTAGAAGGTTTTTGTTTTAAATTTCTTTTTGATGTTTTTGAAAGGTCTCAAACACCTTTAATAATGTGTATGAGGACCTTTTGGAGCTTAGGTAAAAATTAGAATAAATTAGGAAATGTTTTGGTGGCCATTTCCTATGTTTTTGTAAAAAGTTCGAAAACACACTGTGTTTTCAAACCGCATGTTTTTTTGCCATTCTTGCCAAAAACGTGAAACTCCTAATGAAAACCCAACGGTTTTGAGGTATTGAAAAAGACTCTCTTTCTCGGACCTGGGAAGAGGTTAGAAGTTTTTATGTTGGCAGTTTCAAGAGGAAATAAAGAAAAAGAGCAATTTTGGCGTGGAAAACCCTGTTTTCTGTTTTGTTTTCTGTAGCAGCAGCTTGCATGGATTAAATGAAGCATTTTGTGGATTCTTTCAGCATGTATTAAGCCTCTGAAAGTTCTTTTTGTGCCATTTGAATAGTTGTTACATCGCTTTCTTTATTTCTTGTAAATTCTGTATTTTATCTTATTTGTTGTTTGGATTGGTAAATGGAATAAAGAAGGAGCTTTAGCCCGCACTCCCACCATACCAAGAAGCATGGGAACATTGGGAATGTGGCTAAGCTCCTTTAGTGTACATAG
>VDFB02000008.1:62137910-62187426 GCA_007258455.2 Sequoia sempervirens | reverse complement strand
AAGTTCATTCACCTTCACAATTTATAGCAACTCTTACTTCACAAAAAGTTGCAATTTAATTTCCTCATATGATTTAAAAATAAATGTAGAATATAATTTGCATGTTGGAAAACACAATGTGGTTTTCCATTTATTTCATTTTGTACATTCAAAGTTACATGGTGGAGAGCATGGGGATGAATGTCTTGAAAATATTTTGTTAATTAGCGAGTAGGAATGCAATGAAAGGCACCATTTTATAAACACCCACTATTTTCCAACAACCATTAAAATTCTAAATGATTGCAAGTTGGAAAACATGGTGGGAGGTGAATGCATGATTTATGAAACCTCCAACCCACACAATATTGTAAAACCCTCTACAAACACAGCTAATCTCCTAACAAAATGCACCTATGTACATTAAAAAATGCATAAAAACATACATAACAACATACATAGAAACATACATAACATGATGAGACGACATAATGAAAGGCCCACCAAGATGAATGATAAAAGTGATGAAACCAATAGATGGGAGGAAATGTAAAGGTGAGGGAAGCAAGGAGATAAGTTCGTGATTTCACAAAACATACCAAATTGAGGTGAGGGGTGAGTAACCAATTGGGTTGCTACTTGTAAAGGGTTTTAAAAAATTATGTGGGTTGCAGATTTCATAAAACCAGTGCTTTGTAACCTGGAAGTTTACAAAACAGTATGAATGTCTTCAAAATCTTTTATTATTTAGACGTTAGGAATGTAATGAAAGGAACTTTTTTATAAACACCCAGTGTTTTCCAACAAACATTAACAGACTGTATGATTGTAGGTTGGAAAAAACGCTGGGAGATGAGTGCATGATTTATGAAACCTCCAACCTACACAATGTTGTAAAACCCACTACACACTGAAGTCAAATGAAATCCCTTGTTTTTCATGTCATTTTAAATTATGCCAGTGTTTTTTTCCTTGTGTGAGAAGTTATCCGTGCACAGTAGGTAGGAAGGTTGACATGACTAAGACGTGTTTTAAATTGTAACAAGTATTGTTATTGCTTATCAACTCGGTCTGTCAAGTCTTTCCATTGGTGCATTTCTTCAGGAGAGTGGGATGGTGGATTGTGTGTTATGTTATAATGTTTATACGCATGTGCATTTTGTCTAGAGATTAGTTTCTCCCATTATTTAACACTTTTACTAGTTGTTTAAAGTATTGTTATTGGAAAACACTCTATGTTGTGGGTTTTTTCATTCTATAGGTTGAAAATGAAAAGTTTGAGAGCAGGGGGCAGAGTTACAGGTGGGGAGACAACAAACTAATGGAATTGAGGTGATGGGTTTGTAACCAATTGATTTGTTACTACTAAAGGGTTTTAAAACATTATGTGGGTTGTAGATTTTGAAAAAATAGTGTTTTGCAACCTATAATTTTACAAAACAATATGAATGTAATTAGACAGTAAAAATAATGAGTATGAGTTGTCATTTTTAGAGATTTTTTCTAGCACAGGAATTGGAGGCAGACTAACATGTGCATTTTCAGTTTAGAGAAAGAAGAGGGAAAACACTATGTGTTTCACGTTTGCACATTGAAAGCTAAAGGTTGGAGTGCATGTGGAGGAGTTGGAGGAGAAAACTGACCAAATTGAGGTGAGGGGTGCTAACCAATTAGGTTGCATAGCGTTTTACAACACTATATGGGTTGCTTGTTTCTTAACACCGAGGGTTTTCCAACATGAATTTTTACAAAACAAAAATAAATGTCTTGAAAATATTTTGTGATTTAGACATTGTGAATGTATTGAAAGGCCCCTTCAAAATTTATTTCAAGACTTTTAATTTGAGTAAAAATTGCATTTAAGTTTCGCATGATTGAAAACAAGGTGCACAAAAATAATTGTAAGTTGGAAAACACAATGTGGGTTTTCAGTTATTTGAATCTCCTTGTTTAAATGTAAAGGGTTGTCTCACAATGGGTTGCTTGCTTCTTAACACGTAGGGTTTTGCAACATGGAATATTGCAAAATAGTATAAATGTCTTCAAAATCACACCTTCCATTGTTGTGTTTATTTTTTCAACTTCATGTCTTTTGGATTGTAGCTGTCTGTCAACAACATTAATTAAACTTGCATTTCAATTTCTTAATATGATCCAAATATACATGCATAGTATGATTGTAGGTTGGAAAACACAGTGGGAGGTGAGGTGACAACATGATTTATGAAACCTCCAACCCACACAATATTGTAAAACCCTCTACACACTCAAGCCAAATACCCTACTAAGTGTTTACAAAATGGTGCCTATCATCACATTCCTATGGTCTAAATAACACAAAGCTTTTCAAGACATACATATTGTTTTGTAAAATTGTAGGATGCAAAACACTATGTTTTACAAAACCTGCAACCCACCTAATGTTTCAAAACCATATAGACACAACAACATTCAAAATGAGAATGTCAAAAATGGTAACGTTTTGGGCTTTCTTTCCATTCCAAATTATGATTTTGAAAATCTTCCAACACATAACCCACATTGTGTTTCAAATAAAAACCCCTTTTTCACAAGGAACAACCTTTATTTTCCCATCAATGAAAACCCATCTTCGTGACAAATAGTCATTCAAATCTTCACATTTAGAATATTCAAAAGGAAAATTTTAAAAGTCGTCAACACAAAAACCCACAAAAACACACAAAACAACTCTGCATTTTAAATGAAAACCCCTTTTTGCAAGGAAACCCCTTTATTTTCCCGTCAATGAAAATCCATCTTCCCAATGAATAGCCATTCAATTCTTTATAGTGAAATTTGAAAACCCTCAACAGAAAAAAACATAAACAACTTTGCATTTGAAATGAAAACCCTACACGCAAGCAAAACCCTTTATTTTCCTGTCAATGAAAACCCATTTTTCTTAACGAATAGTCATTTAATGCTTCATAGTTCCTATGTAGAATGGCAAAATGACATCTCTTTCTCATAGGTATACATACCTGCTAGCTAGGCCCATACCTATGGAATGTGTTTTTGTAGGGAGAGTATTGGCTCTCGTTCGACCTTCACACTCCTACAACATTGTTCCACCCGTGCTCCCCAACAACCTACAAAATACAAATGTTGAAAATGGCAACGTTTTGGACTTTTTGTCTATTGTTTTTTTTATTTTGAAATGGCCAATGGCCACGCATCCTTTTCCGGTGATGAGACACATGACGACACACGCCTAACTATTCGTCAGCACACTCCGTCAAGTCTTTCCGTTGGTGCATTTTGTCCAGCAAGTGGGATGGGGGATGGGGTTATGTTATAATGTTACATATATAGGAGCATTTTGTCTATCGTTTAGCTTCTCCCCAGTTTAGCTTGACATTGAGTTATATAATATAAAAAAATTAAATTAAAACTATTATTTACCATATAATTTTTATTTTTATAAGTACAAACGTAAATTGTTGGTAGCAAAAACAATGGCCATCTACTTGGTAGAGCTAGATAAGCACACGCAGTATATGTTGCGGGGACCACTGTCAACGAAAATTAGTACCGTCAGACCAAGTCTCTGCTCCCATGTGCCGGGAGTACGAGCTCTGATTTAAGCTAGGTGTAAAACTGTAACTAAAAAGAATTCTTCTCTTACACGTATGTTTCTTTTTAAACGGTGAATATTGAGTCAATGACAAAAGAGATAAAACGCCGTGTGAAATCTCGTCCACAAATAACGCACATGTACAAACAATATTTCCAATCTCTTATCTAAATGTTCTTATTGCATTTAGAAACTCAAAGTAAGTAGAACTTCCAGCTAACAAAATGGCCAAGGTTGTAACAGTAACGCTGAATAATGGGGTCAGGATGCCTGTAGTAGGGTTTGGTTTGGCAGCAGAGGATATCATGATATCCAAGGGCTCTGCACCAGTCGACCATATTAAGTCGTTAATACTTACAGCCATTCAGGTAGGTTAATGTAATCACTTGTCTCTTTGAGCTTCCTCTCCTTTTTTAACAAGAGCTGTAAAACAGCGAAGTTCACGATTTTATTTTTATTTGTTGTGTCTGTTATGTTTGTTTTAGTTTATTCGTTATCAGATATTTCCACTGTAGATTTCTAATGAAAGGTAGTTTTCCAAATAATTATAAACACAATTCTCCTGCTTTTTTGGACCACAATTCTCCTGCTTTTTTGGACCTCTGATGTGTTTGAATGTGTAAAGATAATATTATTGCTCTACAGCTGCTTCTATTCTCTCCATCAAAGCACTAGACTGCATTATTTCAATCTACCAGCAAAAACATAAGCACAACATCTCTCTCTGAGTGTGTTTGACTGAATATATGACATACTTTTTTCTTCCAACAATGAAGTTTTATTGGATTATATCTACTATAAAGCTCCAATCTCTATTGAATCACTTAATAACCATCAATAGAATTTAGGGAAAAAAATCACAAATATATTTACCCAAAGAATACAAGTACAAATCTTATGAGTGTCCATAGGACATGCATTCAAGTTGGCTCCAAGATGAAGACAACTTTGTTTGTGCCAACAAGAAGGAAAAAATTTGTCTACTGCATATTTGCAATGTTTATCTAATAGTTTACACACATATTGTTGAAAAAAAATCATCATCAAAAAATTGCTCATCCTTTTTCTCTCCTTTCATATGAAAACTTTCCACTTTGTGAAGAAGCTCTTAAGGTTCTCTACAGCAAGGACAAGAATTAGCCAGGATGTTTGCCTAGTGGTAGACTTGACAACCACTGAAAAATATACAATAAAATTATGTTTTACAAAAGATAATTTGTTGAAATCATCAAATGAAGGAGCATGCACAGTATCCAGGAGTGAATGCTTGAAATTTCTACAGTATTATATTCTCTTGAATGGAAAAGTCGTATGAAATTTACAAATTTTGACCGAAAAATATGATCATGGAAATCCTATAGTAAGAAGGAAAGGGCATAGCTCAAGAAAGGATAAAATCATACTGAGAAAAAATGAAGTAAGCAATATGATAGGAAATGCTAACTTATTAAGTCTTAAAAATCTGAAGTATTAAGAGATTAAAATCACTTTAAATTTCTGAATGAAGGTATTGAAGTTTCCATTATATCCTTCTCATGGTGCGGTTCTGAGGTGACTCCCTAAACTGAAAAAAGGAATTGTTTGTACAAAAGTAGCATAGAGGTGAAGGCCAACTGAAAGCCACATAGAATTGAACCCAAAAGTGATGATGTATGCTGCACTACATTCTGGATGGTCTACCGCATGTCCTTGACAAATAGGACAAATCTCTGAAAAAAAAAGAACTTTCTTGGGAACATTCTAGACCTAAAAAAATATAAAATAGAGACTCTTATAAAAAATTAAACATGGAACACAAAAACACTAAGTATTTTATTTCATCCAGCATGACGAGAAGAGGCATTCACGTGATAAGAAATCCACACTAATTGATGTGCTATACGGTAAGCTTCCAAGCTTGTAATTGAAGGCAATTCACAAAGCACGCATAAGCACTGGTAAGAAATGATGTTAGTGCCAGAGAAGAGTCGGTCACTAACAGAGGTCCTTCCCTTGAAACTGGCCAGTTCAGTTATCTGACCAATGCTCTATGAGAAGATCGTTATATAGATCCTTGACCATAAGTAGACTTTCTAAAAACCACACAGACTCTTGAACATAGGTAGACGCTTTTGAAACAGATAGATCATTGAATATTGGAAGACCCTCTGAAACAGGCAGAATCTTTAACATAGATATAACATCTGTAGTGTTTGAAACACGGACAATAAATTCAGAAAATTTCTACAGCAAACACAAATTGTTAACACACTGCTAATTCTTTTATTGATTCAATGGATTACATCATGATAACCTCAATATAGAGGTCTATTTCAGGCTTGCAAACTAAACAGCATGAATGTCTCTTGATAGAGATCACAGCCTTTAATAAAGATAGTAAAGATAGACTTTACTTCCATACAAAGCTTTTAAAGCAAATTAAACAGTAAAAAAACATAGAAATTACTATCTATTAAAAGTTGTCAAAATAACTAAAAACTGATTTAGATTTTCAACTTAAAAAACATTTGCATCATTATCCAACATCTAAATCATGTAGCTATCTAACAGAAAAAAACACTCGAAAACAAATTGATTACTAGGTAGACCCTTGAAACGCATAGATTCTTGAACCTTGTCGGATAATACATTTAATGTAAAGATCAGCACGAGGAGAAAACAAATCAAACTTGAGAAGCTAATTAAGCCCTGCAAGTCTATGCCGGCAGCTTCTCTTTCCCTCATCAAATTCTTCAAAGGGATGGAACCTACAATATAATGACTACCATGAACTCCTTGCAATATCATGAATGCGACGACATTCTTCCAATATGGATGCCACGAGTTCATTGTTCTTGGTACCCCAGAGATACAGATTAATGTGTAAGGAAATCCTAACAAGGGATCGCATTTTACTGAAACTTAAAATTTTAGAAAACATTCACATTGGAGAAAATATGCAGAATCCTATCTATTTGCCAGTTCAAAAACCTAGCCAGCCTTAACCTTATCAGGACTTTGCCAGCATATGCATTAATTAAAAGGAAGGATTGCTACAACATACCTACTACAATGTTGACAGAACCGCTGCATACTATTTCTAACGAGGGTTTTTGAAGCCGTGGAATGGGCCTCGCATACTTTGTGCCTTCTGTGATAATCCTTAGCAGCGGTGAGATCTGTTCTGCAATTGCCTACTTGCGTGATGGTAACGAATGTCCTGCACTCCAACAACACTGGCCTCGTCTCCTCTCCATGCAAACACTGCTACTATTTCAACTCGTCAACATAGTTAAAGATCCTAATCGTCAACTGTCCAAATCATCTGACAATCTGCAGGAGCCTCCCTCTAAACTCATGCGTTCTCTTGCGTTGGAAGCTGCGAATGCACCTGCCAGCCATCTGCAACCTAAGTCAAAGGCCGCCAAAATACTCTGGAAAAAACTTAACTTGTTCATAACCATAGTCCAAAATAAATTTACACAAGGAAATCGCAATGATTTGATTGGCTGAATAAAAGAGATCAATCACGGGTTATAACCAATAGCTATTTCCTGTATTTTTCATAAAAAAGTTGTTCTTCTTTAAACGTAAGCTAACAAAGGAAACAACTCTGTGTTTTCTTTTTCTTCCCTTGTTTCTACTCCAAGCTTTATTCCCACTGATGGCTTTTAAAAGCATTCTATATTCTGCTCCCACGAATGGCTTTTAAAAGCATTGTAAATTTTGCAATTTTAATGCGAATAATCAAAAAGTTCAATTCATTCTTTGCTCTAAAGTGTTCTGTTCTGCACATTTTGTCTTTTCGTCATAGCTAGATCAACTTTGTTGCAGGTTTATTAAAACTTTTACATGGTATCAGAGCACACGGGAGCTACGAAGAAGGAGCATCAACAATTTTTTTGTAGGTATTGAAGAATAGAGCTATTGGAAAGAATGAAATTTTTGACCTCTGCTATTTTCATGCCATTTAACTATTTCAAATGGAAGCCAAAGATTCAGCTTTAGCTCAGAAGTAGAGGCTTGTATTGAATAGTCACGGCAACGGAGATTGAACCACATTTTGTAGTTGAAAAATTCAAATATTTCAACCTCATGGACGGGGCATTCAGTCTCCTATGCTTATCCATGTCTCTAAAATTGTTGTTTCATATCAAAGCATGCAAAACTCCAAATGAGGTTTGGACTACACTGGAGACTCTTTTTGGGAAGCAAGATGAGATGCGGGGTCACATCCTTGAAAATGAGCTCATCTCTTTTGCTCTGAGCAAATTTGAGAATATTCAAGGCTTTTTCACAAAGTTCAAGGCCTTATTACTCTAACTAAAAGGATGCAGAATCACAAATCCCAACAAGAAAGAAAATTAATTCTTGCTATTTTGTCAAACTGGGTCCAAAATATGTTGTATTTGTCTCCACTTTTCACACAATTAGGCTTACAACAAGAGAAACATGGAAGATTCCTACACTCAATGTTTTTATTGACTCCCTAATACATGAGCAAGATAAGCTCATAAAAATCGGTACATTAAAAAATTCCAAAGCTCATGCCCTTGTTGTGCATGCAAGAGGGAAGAACAGTTTGAAACCAATCAGCAATCCAAAGGCAAAGGAAAGAAGGAACCAGATCCATGAAAGGAAGACAATCTCAAACCTCCCGATGAATCTCCAACTTGAAGGAAAAGAAGGACAAAAAGGGAAAATCAAAGTGCAACTATTGCAACCATGGTTACCATCCGAAATCATCATGCATGAAGAAGACAATTGACCTCATGGCCTAGACAATTCAAAAAAAATAATCTTGGTAACTTTATTCCAGAAAGTGTCAAGAAGAAAAAGGAAGAAAAAGTATCAGAAACAAGAGGTAATGCACATGCATTAATTTCTATTCATTCTTCTCTAGATGCATGGATCATAGACTCTAGCGCTTCACACCACATGGAAACCACAAAAGATGTTCTCTCATCTTTAAAACCATATGATGGTCCTCCTATTCTCATGGGAGATGACTCTCCAATAGAGAAAATTGGAAAAGGGAGGGTAGAGTTTGGAATTGGAAGCTTTGAGAATGTCCTACACATTCCAAACCTTTATGTCAATCTTCTCTTTGTTTATCAAATGACACATACTGGCACTGAAAGGAGAGTTGAATTCACCCTAGATGTAGTGAGCATATTTGACATACAAGACAACTCCAAAAATTTTGTTGGTAAGGAAAATCATCAGTCTCATTTGTACACTTTTTCTAACTTTGTTGCTAAATCAGATTTTGCTTTACTTCTAACACATGCAAATGATGAAAATAGAATTTGGCATGAAAGATTTTCTCATTTAAATGTTAGATACATGCAATAACTTAACAAATAGGGTATGGTGAAAGGGCTTCCTACCATGGAATTTTCCAATGGAATATGTGAAGGTTTTGCTCTTGGAAAGCATCCTCAAGAAAAGTTTCAGAAGGAACATGCATGGAGAGCCTCTTCTCATCTAGAGCTTGTTCATAGTGATCTTATGAGGCCATTTCTAGAACCTTCCATAATTCAAGCCAAATACGTGTTATCCATTGATAATTACACATTATACACATGGGTGTATTTTCTCAAATTCAAGTTTGAAGTGTTTGAGCATCTCAAGATTTTCAAAGCTCATGTAGAGAATCAGTCTGGGAAAATTATCAAGATCTTTTGCAAAGATAATGGGGGAATATGTCAACAATGATTTCCAATACCTTTGTGATGAAGCAGGAATACAATTTCAGAACATAGTTCCTTACACTCTACAGCAGAACGAGGTAGTTGAGAGGAAGAATCGATCTTTGAAAGAGATGGCCAGTTGCATGTTGCATGCAAGTTCACTTCCCTCCAAATTGTGGGCTAAAGCAATAAATTGTGCCTCTTACATACAAAATAGATCTCCTCACAAATATGTCATAGGAAAAACACCTTTTGAAGCATGGAGTGGCATTCAACTAGAAGTTACACATTTCTATATTTTTGGATCATGTGCATGGGCCCACATTCTTGCAGACAAGAGGAAGGCTTTGGAGCCTCAAAGCAAAGAATGCATCTTTGTTGGATATCCAAATGACATAAAGGGATATAGACTACTAGATCTTTCAACATAAACACTCTCCATTAAGAGGAGTGTCTACTTTGAAGAAAGTCCCCTGCATGCATCTCAATGTAAACATGCCATCACCTCGGTGCTTCCTCCTCTTATGGATTTGAGAGATGATACATGCAATATTTTAGATCAAATTTCAGATATTTCTAGATCTAATTCAGAGGAAGATGAGCATGCATGTATCAATCCACATCCAATTCCTAATGGGGCTACCAATAATGATTTAGTATCTACTGTGAGAAATCAAAGAACAAGGAGCTTAAGAGAGATTTGTGATGCCCCACATGCACTCTCAACTACCGAGCCCATCATGCCATTACATGCCTATGTGGATCTAGCATCTGACCCTCAAACTTATAAAGAAGCTATGTGAAATCCTTTTTGGTAAGCTGCCATGGAAGAGGAGTATAACTCCCTCATAGTGAATCAAACTTGGGACTTGGTTCCACTTCCTTCCGATTGTAAGCTTGTCAGATGTAAGTGGGTCTATAGGACAAAGAAAGCAATAGATGGACATGTTAGCAGATACAAAGCAAGGTTAGTAGCCAAAGGCTTTCAACAAGTTCATGGCATCAATTATGATGAGACTTTTTCTCGAGTGGCAAAAATGGATTCCATTCAGATGGCTCTTGCCATTGCACCAACAAGAAGGTGGGAGGTTCACCACATGGATGTGAAGAACACATTTCATCATGGTGATCTCAAAGAGGAAATATACATGAAAGGGTATGTACAAGATTTATCCTTAGTATGAAAACTCAAGAATTCTTTATATGGCTTCAAGCAGGATCCTAGAGCATTGTATGCTAAAATTGACTCTTATCTACCATCTCAAAATTTTATGTGATGCAAATCTAATCCAAATTTTTATATGATGAAAACATATGACTCTCTATTGATCATAGTGTTTTATGTAGATGATCTATTAATAACAGGTAGTTCAACCACTGCCATTGCTGCAATTAAATCTACTTTGCGTGAAAGATTTTCCATGATAGACATGGGTCTCCTACACTTTTTACTTGGACTTGAAATTAGCCAGAATCAAGAATCAAAGTTGTTCAATCCAAGTATGTAAGAGATCTTCTAGTTTAGTTTCACATGACTGACTGCAAGCTAGTAGCCACACCTTTCTTATCAGGGGTAAAGCTTGAGGATGGAAAAGATACACTACTGGTTGATTGCACACAGTATCGTCAATTTGTGGGGAGTCTTATTTATCTCACTCACTCTCGTCCAAATCTCTCATATGGAGTGGGGGTTGTTTCTAGATACATGCAAGAGCCACATGAACTACATTGGAAAGCTATCAAGTGCATACTCCGATATGTCTAGGGAACCATCAGCTATGGGATTAATTATTCAGTAGGTTGTACTTTGGATCTCATTGGCTACAATGATTCCAATTGCGTTGGCAATAACATTGATCGCAAGTCCACTTCATGATATGTTTTTTAGTTTAGGATTAGGCCCCGTTTGTAGTCAAGAAAGAAGCAATCTACCATAGCTTTATCATCAGTGGAGGTTGAATATAGAGGTGCAGTCAATCTTACCATTCAAACCATTTGGCTACATAACTTCCTAACTGAGCTCGATATCCTTTTTCATCGTCCGACTGTCATTTGGTGCGACAATTAGAGTACACTAAAGTTTTGTAGAGACCCCATACACCGGAAGTGGACCAAACACATCGAGATCCACATGCACTACATCCGTGAATTGATACTTGATGGAGTCATCAACTTGCAGTATTGTTCCACTTCTGAACAAGTTGCCAACATCTTTATGAATACTTTCACTGACCACAAGTTTTACTCTCTCTCAGACCTTCTTGGGGTGAAGGATACTGCAGCATAGTAGCTGCCATGCTTAGTTAGTTCATTTTTTAGGAGGGGTTTTGTTCCCACATGGTTTTCCCTCTTCCCTCTCTTTAGGATTTTGTCTCCTTAGTTGGACTTAAGGAAGGGTGTTAGCGTATCCAATAGCTATTTCCTGTTCTTTTTCCATAAAACAGCTCTTCTGCTTTAAACATAAACTAACAAAGGAAACAACTCTGTGTTTTCTTTTTCTTCCCCTGTTTTCACTCCAAGCTTTATTCCCACCGATGGCTTTTAAAACCATGTTATATTCTGCTCCCACTGAGGCTTTTAAAAGAATTGTAAATTCTGCAATTTTAATGTGAATAATCAGAAAGTTCAATTCATTCTTTGCTCTAAAGTTTTCTGTTCTGCAAGTTTTGTCTTTTCTTCGTAGCTAGATCAACTCTGTTGCAGGTTTATTAAAACTTTTACAGTTACGGCCTCCTCAATAGTTCCATGGCAGGAACTAATAATGATTTTCAGGTACAGTTATCAAAACATAACATATTTGGCATACTTGCGGTTAGGTTGGTTATCGGGCATTTGATACTGCAAGCGTTTATTTCACAGAAGGCATATTGGGAGAATCTCTGAAGGATGCCATTGAAAAGGGTTTGGTATCTCAGGAAGAAGTTTTTGTCACCTCCAAGCTTGGGCCCACGGACAGTTATCCTGAGGACGTCATTCCTGCTCTTCGGAAAAGCTTAGAGTAAGTCGAGGGATTGAGTTTTAGAAGCAGATATATATAATTCATAAGCTTTTCTTAAATTTTTTTTCTATACAGGACTTTGAAGCTAGAATACTTGGATTTGTATCTGATCCACGGTCCTGCAGCCCTTAAGAAAGATGTCACGTTTCCCCATATAACGCCAGATGATGTTGTAGCAATGGACATCCAAGCTGTTTGGAGGGCAATGGAGGAATGTGTTGAACTTGGCCTCACTAAAGCAATTGGAGTTAGTAATTTTTCTTCCAAGAAGATTAGCGACCTGCTTGCCTCTTCCAAGATACCTCCTGCTGTAAACCAGGTGCTGCTTTGAACAATAATATGAGAATACAATATCATTTTCATCCTCATTTTAGTGTCAAACCTTAGTGTTGATGAGTACCATGAATAAATTAAGGATTATACCAATACATAGCAAGTTAAACATAACGGGTTCCATCAGAGAGTGTGACAATAAAATTATAAATATTATTCTCTTATATGTTTTGTTTTTTTTTTCACAACATGATACATGCATAACTATAGAAGATATTGAGTTCTGTTGTGCAGGTTGAGATGCATCCTAATTGGCAACAAAAGAGATTGAGGGATTATTGTAAGAGTGCAAACATTCATGTTTCTGCATTTTCACCATTAGGAGGTCCAGGAAATCCATGGGGTTCAAACAATACCTTAGATAATCCTCTAATTAAAGAGATTGCCACTAAACATGCCAAAACTCCTGCTCAGGCATTTCCTAACCACTAATTACTGATCTCTTTCATTACTTTGTACTGTATAAATGAGTTGGAATTATTTAATTCATTGTCAACTTGTCTCTTTAGGTGGCCTTGCGTTGGGGAATAGAGAAGGGTGTAAGTGTGATAACGAAGAGTTTCAACCCTATAAGAATATCAACAAACTTTCAAGTATTTGATTGGAAATTGGATGAAGACGACCATGAGAAGATAATCAACATAAGACAACAACGAATAGATTTTCTGGAGAAGCTACTTGTGAATCCAATCAAGGGTCCATTTAAAACAGCTGAGGAACTTTGGAATGGTGAAATCTGATAGAAGTGAAATGTCCTTCCATAGAACTATTGATGAACTTTTTATGAATCTATTTAAATTTCTCTTTTAATGAATTAATTTAGATTTATATTTTTGAAGTCAATCATATCTAAATATTTTATTATATAATTTAAGTTTTCAAATAATTTAATGACATCTTCAATTTTGTGAGTTGCACACATATATACATTTACACTCACATATAGATATTTGTCTACATATACATATATAGATGTATAAATACACACAAATATGTATATGCATGCATACATATAGATCTATAAACACATAGACATACATGCATTTATATATAATGAAAAATAATTAACTTTTACCAAGATATTTTAAATACTAAAAAAATAATGGTACCAAATAAGTTTTTATTATTTATAATATAATAAATATTTATCACTTTTTTTAAAAATTTAAACAAATTTAATTTACTTTTAAATTTAAATTATAAAATATTTTTCCTAATTGTATATATAATATTTTAAATTATTAAAAAATATTAATATAGAAAATTTAGTTAGGTAAAATTATTCTTAAAATATACTTATGCTTTTTAGGTTAATTTTTTTTAAATAAAAAAAAAAAGAAAAATTGAGTAGTTTCTAAAACCTAATAATGAATAAAATATTTAATAAAGAACTATCAAAAAAATAATAATGCACGACAAAATGGAGTTAATGATCTAATTGTAATAAATCATGGATTTTTTCATTAGTAGTGAAAACTATATATTGTGGAATAATACAACTAAATAAAAATAATAGAAAAAATAAAAAATAAAAAGTAATAGAAAGAGATCCTTAAAAAAATTATACATTGAATCTACAAAGAAAAGTACATCATTCTTAAATTTTTTATTGTTTTTTTCGCTTTTCAATAACATAATTGCATATTGCATAAATAATTTTACATGACATTGCATAAATGAAATAACATAACATAATTCCAAGTAAATGAAACTCATTTTTTCAAATACAGATTACAATAGATTCATGATCATAAATTTAAATTCATAACTTACAAGAGTTCAAGGTTGATGTATCCTTATTTGGATTACATTTCTTCTATTTCATAAGCCTCGACTACCATCTACAAGAGGGAGAGCATCACCCAAGCATTTTTCCTCCAACCACAAACTTAGCAGTCCCCCACACATCTTCCTAACTAGGAGTGTCCCTACCCTTCAACAAAGAGTTTGGTACGGAAACCTCTAGTATTACCATCTAAGTCTCTATTGTTCTATCCTAATTAACATTTACAAACATACAACTATGGATTCCCTCCAACTATGTATGACACCACATACAAGTTATGCAAAATTGAAGGATAGTGAACCAACAAAGTGTAAGAAGAAACTTTTACACTTACTTTGGCCAAAGATTTGATATATAATCAATCCACTTTTTAGAGAAAGCGGTGTCATAAGTTCACCCACCTCTAACTCAACTCGCAAACCCTAGTTATATTATTTACTCAATGCATGATATGATGCCTAACATTCATGGCTTGCAATGACTACCAAAAAATCAGTTATGTATTACCTTTGCATGCCATGGCTTCCATTATTTCCTCTTTTACATGTCATTCTTGCCATGTGTTATGGCTTCCATATGAATTTTTATATCTTAATAATACTAATATATGTTTTAATATATATGTATATATATTTATATTATAATATATAAACTCTAGTATTGATATATATGTGTGTGTGTGTGTGTGTGAATCCCTCAAATATACATATATTAATACATATATAATAATTACTTAATATATATGTATTTATTTCTATATATTCACATGAATATTCACATATTTATTACGTATATATGTATGGGTATACATAGATATTACTATCTACGCATCCTCATACTTACATGCATACACATATGTGTGCCATCATATATATACACATGTATTTTATATATATGTATCCATATATATATTTAAATCCATAATATATAGCATATGCTAATCACAAGAGTTTTAAAACTTTAAGTCAATTTGACTAAATGATAAAGGGGGATTAAAGACAACCAAACCTAACTTTCATATCAATCAAAAAGCTATGAACTTAGGTTTAACACTTACTGACACAAAACTAAGAATGAATCGAAAAGGTTCCTCTAACCTATAAAATTGAGTGTATGTGTCTACTCAAGTAGATATACCAATGGTTCTTATACTAAACTTCTCTCCTACATGATACTCTCTCTCCCCCACTTGAGGGTTTGAACCTTTCCTACATCCAACTTAGAGCAACATGTTCGTAGTTAGCTGATAACACATACATCACATTCATCATAAAACATAAGCATCATTAAAACATTTTAAAGTAATTTCATCATAATGCACATTCATACATTACATTCATCTATTGAAATTATTTAAGACACAATCATGTATTAAAAACATATTTAATACTCATAAAGGTAAAATTAATCTGGTAGGTTAGGATTGAGGTGTAACATATGCCCCCTTAAGAATCATTATCCTTGATGATTTAAATTATTGTAGCATATAAATTCAAATAAAAGGTTATATTTTCAAATTTAAAAGGCATGTAAGAAATGGAAAATTTCCATTTTAATCTCATCATAAGCTTCCCTTGTAGCTCTACCCTATGCGATCTATTGCTACTGGACCTTGCACTGAGTGGCCTTTCTAACACACTAGAAGAAATTTCCTAATACAAGCACTTTTTCTCTACTAAGAATTGGTCTGATATGCTTAGAATCAACATAGATTTTTTCCTATCATTCTTCTTTGCTAATTTCTCTTCTAATTAACCTGATCTATTATTCCATTTCTGAAAGCATTCTTAGACTAGGGCTAATCCTATTTTCTAGCTTATCCCAGCTTATAGGAGCTTGACACTTCCTTTTGTATAATGTTTCAAATGGATCAATTTTTATTGTGGAATGATAAAATTATTGCAATAAGAATATTCTATAAATCCACCAGGACTTGGTTTACCACTTTTTTTGTCTAACTTATATATCTCTAGTTGATAAGTTGAGCTTATATTTAATTGAGTTTTTCATTAAGGTGGAAATAGTTTACCAAAACCTTAACATTGTACAAGAAAACTATAGACTATGAGAAAATTGAAAATTTTTACCACTAGGAGAGATCATCAATATGCATACTCCAACTTCATTTTTTATTTTTACACCATCAAAGAACATTCTCTACAAACTAACTAAATCATCCTCTAGGTTGAGTGAAGAGGGTATAATAAAATTATCTTCTTGTATCATATATATACCTAGTTGAATCATCACAACATCTTTAAAAAAGTCAACATCATAATTTCTCCTAGCCCATTCATTGAAACCAAGAGATCAAGGACTAAAAGAGGTGATGTAACTTTTTGATTAGGCTTGGAATCATCATCTTCTTGTTGTTGTATCATCAAGTTTGGGCCAATAGGTTTAGGAGCATAGATTTTCACATGCTAATTTGACATATCTATAGCCTTGATGGTAAAACTTATCTCATACGTTTTTCTCACAATTGTGTGTGGCCAATCAAAAGACAAGTATCTTCCAAACTTAGTCATGAAATCTCTTTACAAGAAAATATAAAATAATGGAGGCAAGTCAATAGCTGATATTTCCTAACTAATAGTCAAGTTTGGATAATCATGGAGCAATAAATCTAGCCCCTAATCACTCCCACTATATTCACTAAAGTACCATCAGGCTACACAATATACCTTTAATAACTAGATTGTATTCAATTCCTAGTGTGTCTTCTATCTTATCGAGAATAATTTTTCAAAACATTAGCATTTTAGTATATTATGTAGTTATGAACAAAGAACTTACCAATTATTAGGGATAAGTAAAGAGTGGGTGGATTCTTCACTTTATCTTCTTCTTCTTGATTTGGTTGTACAAGGATGATTGGAGTCTTTTCCCTTTAGTTTGCTAGTCTAGCTAATGGAAATTGCTTCAAGTCATCTCACAAATATTCCTTCCAAGATGGGATAGATAGTTCATCCAACATGGAAACATTCAAGTTTGATTTATTCATTTAGTCTATAATATTTATATGACTAGTTGTTGGCTTGTGCATGAAAGGCACCCAAGGTCCTTTATTTGATTACTTTATAGCTTGAGAGGAAGATAGGACTTCCATTATAGTAGTGGATCTTGTAGTATGATTTATGTTTGTAGGGTTCACCACAAGATCTATCTCATCAAAGAGAAGCTACTTTTGCATTAAAAGAGGTGTAAGGATATTATCCAAATTCCTTTTCTTTGACCTTGTGTTTTTTGCAACATTGTTTGGAGGTAAATTTAATTTCTTGTAGGATTATTAATTGCACAATGGTCCTCCAAGGTCCAAAACATTAGAATTGATTTAGGGTCAACCTCTTGAGTTGATCCACTATTGTAGTATACAACTTTAGGTGAAATCGTCTACTGACATAGGGAATTTTTCACCATCACAGCAAGTCCTTTCACTCCAATTGTGCAAGTGGGAATATTTATGATATTTAGTACATGTATAACATGACTCAACCTCTTGAGTAATATTTTTTTGGACTAGGACATAGGATTTTCTTATACAAACAACTAATATTTTTTGTACAAGATGATTGACTTGTAGAGGCAGGTTTGGGTTAACTCCATGATATCTTTTAGGCTGATAATATTAATGCCAATAATGGATTATATTTGGCTATTCATTTTCATTCTAGTTTTGGTATGGTTTAATAGTCTACTACAATTTTAAAGCAGTAATTTTATTGGTTATTTTTGAATAAAATATTTTAGGTCTTCATCATCATTTGAAAAATTAGAGGTAGAATAGATGTAAGGGGATTATACTTAGAAATATGTGCACGGATAGTCTAATTTGGCATAGGAAGATCTGGAAATATAGGCATAGGTGGTCTAAGATCTAACTTTTATATCATCTCAAATAGTTTTCATCTTTTATGGTAGTATCACAACAATCAGATAACAAAATTCCTCTCATAGATTGAATAATGATAGCTATGTTATTGTTCAAAAATTTTAGGTAGTACAAGAGGGAATTGTTAGGAGAGGGACTCAAAAATGATAGGTTTGTATCCCAAGTCTTCTAAAATATAAAATTAAAATCTACAATACACTCACGAGGTGCTCTTTTAATATTTGTTAATTTCGGAATAAGGGAGAGCCTACCACTCTTATCTTATAACTATTCAAAAATCTTATCTCCTAACTCATCCTTGTTATATATGGAATTAGGTTGTAATGATCTATACCATTGTAAATCCTTCCATTTAAGGGGGAAACAATAAGACTAACATCTATGTTATCCTCTGTGATTTGGATGAAGCATATATTTTTAGCAACTTGAATGTGTTCAATAGGAGTGGTAGCATTTTCTCTATTGAAATATGGAAAAAATTTAAGAGTTGAGGTTGGGATGTCATAATACTTCTAGATAGTAATAATGTTACATCCACCGAAGGTCACAAAATTTTTATTTCTTGGGGAAACCATAAGAGTGTTGTAAAATAATTATTTTTTCAAGTGGATAGTAGGTATCCTTGGATAAGATGATCTACCAATAGGATGTGTATACTAGGATCTAGGAGATGGTGATATAGAACCTCTATTTATTCTTGTAACTAGCAATAAAAAATTATATTTATTCTTCTACAAGAAAAAAACTAATAATTCAAAAAAAATTAAAATTTATTCTTGAAGAAGCTTCGGTTTGAATTCTTGGAATGAATGATCATTGAAATATAAAGCCAAGATAATAGGATAACATAAAATGTGTAGAGTTTTCAGTTTATGGTAAATGTGTTCAATAATTACAATTGGTAAGATCACACAAATATAACAATAGGATGAAATAAATATCATCATACTCATTCCACTAGGTGTGCCAAAAAATGCAATCTTTCTAAGAAATTAACTCAACTATTGGATGAAGTATTAAAATGGATTGAAGATATGGGATGTTGTTGTTTGGATACAAATACCTAGTAAAGTGTTGATTCCCTCTATAAACTAGGTATAGAGTGTCAAGACAACTCAACACTGCTAAAAAATAAAACCTAATTATCCTAATTACAAAATTGCACAAGAAGAAAAGATTCAAGAAGGTTCAAATAGAATTTGAAAAGGTGATGCACCAACATCTCGAATGGTTTGTTTCTAGCTCACTATAGCACAAAGATTTATGAAAAGTAACTATAGGCTTACACAAGTATCTAATTTATAGAATCCCACAAAAAACATTAAGATAGAAGGATAATAGACACTAAGAGGGAGCAATACTTCATTGTTAAATTCCCTACAATTAAGTTTCTACACAACATGAATCTATATAATATAATGAACATCTACCCAAACATGAAGATAATAGATTACACATGCTAGAGAGAAGAATTAATTTTAGGGTTCAATCCAATTTATAGATAAAAAGATATAAAAATATAGGTATCTAGTCCCAAAAACCAAAGAAGAAGCCCCTTCCAAAAATGAGTTGGGGAGGATTTACTCTTCAAAAAGGAAGCTAAGAATCAATGCCATAATTTTCTAGAAAATATAGAAATAATATATGCCTACAAAGCCAATAAAATGCACACATGTGCATTCCTCTCTAATTTTGGTAACCAAGGATGTGTGACAAGACATTCATTGGGACTCTTCCATATCCTAACATTGATGATTTATGATGTTGAGTATAGAAAGGACAAAGATCATCCAGAAAATTTGTGATCTATGAATGGAACTCTAATGAAAGGGGATGCCTATAGGGAATAAATAATGTATGGAAACTTTTTTCATTTTTTAATTTATACCAAAAGCATGTAAGATCCTTCTATATATCTCCCATGAATCAATATTTGATGGTTACATGAGTTATTTAATATTAATGGAATTTTTATTTCAAAAACACACCTTTTAGAGTCTAATGATGGAGTATTGGGCTTGGGGTTGTCATCGTGCCAAAGAAATTAAATAATCCTCAACCTTTAGAAACCCTATATTGTGGGCATCAAGCCAAAGACCTACCATGTACCACCTACTATCAAGCCTAGAAGAAGGGTATGTCCATCTTTGATGTCTCAATGAGACAATCCTAAAATTGGGCATTAGACATCTAGTATGATACTTTCCAATGAGAAAGAGGAAGATGAGGAATTCTAAAATTCTAACCTCTAGTGGTCAAATCAACATGATTTCATCAATGGACAAATACGTGGGTGACATCAATATGATGTTAATAAAGGACTAATGACATCAAAATAATGTTAGTAGAGGGATCAAGAATGTAATGGATGGTATGATGGTAGGTGAAACCCTACAAGCCCAATGAAATGACTTGAAGGAAATTCAAAGAGCAAAGAGAATGAATCAAGAGTCTGAGAAAATAAAGGTATTTGTAAGGGTGGAATTTGGGAATGAAGGAGGTGAAGGGAGGCATGCCTTAAAATGGATAAGCTTATGGAAGATGTCAATAGTTCAAAATTTCAGCAAGAGGAACACCTAGGCAATTTTGCAAGGTGGAATTTGAGGATTGGGGAGGCTTCATAAAGGGGACTTAATTTTACATGCATGGAATGGAAACCCCAATAGACCAAAAGGTTGATAAAATAAACACTTAGTCAATTTAGAAAAGGGATCAAGGTGGAATCTGGAGCTAAAAGAAAGGGTATGATGACACGAGGGTAAGTGAAAATTTGACAAGTCCAACACTTAGTCAAATTTTGGATTTTTTCAGCTTATTTTTTTTAATAAGGAAAGAATAGAGAGGGATAATGCAACAATAAGAGACATAAAATCATGCAAGATGGTCCATGCAGGATCCCTAAGATCAGTTATAATTGATGGAGCATAAGGGGGTTTCTGAAATGACAACACAACTTACCAATAAAAGAAGTCCATAAGGTGAATTCCATGTGTAGTGAGATAAAATGCAGATGACTCAATAGAAGAAAGGACTAGAAAGTGATGCCCCAATGTGGGAAAAGCTGTGTAGGTTGTCTAATCATGGAAAATGAAAGAAGATGCCCCAGTGTCGCAAGAAAGTGGGCAAAATGGAGGAACAGAGGAAAATGACAGGGTACTCCCCCTCAAGAGGGTGAATGGGGAAGAAAAATAGGCCCTAGGCGACTTCTTGATATGGAGAAATGAAGGGTACCACATGATAGAGCATGAAAAACCATGAAGAATGGCTTTTGAACAAAGAAAATGGAAAAACGGGGTGCAAATGGTGGTCCATAGAAGAAAAGGGATTAAATGAATTAAAAAGAGGTTAAATAATAGGTAAAAATGACCCAAAATTTAAAAAGGTAAAAAGGGGAAAAAGTTATAAATAGTAATTTTAGAAATTACTATTCACCATTTGCACACTTGGAAGTTGACTCAGTAAGAGGGAGAGAGAAGAGTGACGGGGATGGCTAATGGGAGTGATGACGAGGGATTTGTAGATGATTAGACCATCCACCGAGGCGAGGAGGTGTGTCTATTCTACTACGAGCACACGGTAACTCGCCAGGTAAGATCGAAAATGCACTTTGTGATTTTTGATTTAGGTGTTAAATATTAATGCATCTTAGATTTGGGGTTTTGGGTTGGCAAGGGAATCAAGCCATAGCGGATGGGTGAATTCAACCATCCGTACGGTGAATTTGCTCATTTGTGGTAGTTGGTGACAAAAAAGGTGAATTCACCTCTAATAGGGGCGAATTTGCTGAACAGAGGGAAGGGAAATTGAAAGAAGAGGCGAATATGCTTCTAGAAAGGGTGAATTCACTTAGCAAGAAGTTAGGTGAATAAGAAATAGGAAAAATTGACATTTCCCAAAGAGGTAGAAAATTCGCTGAAGGTGAACATGTGCTAGGGTAAGAAAAGGGGAAAATTCTCCCACCAAATAGGGGAGTGTGCTGACAAAGAGATGAATGGGAGAATGCACCAAAAATGGTGAATTCTCCTTAAGAGGAAAATTTGCTAACATAGGGAGAAAGGGAGAATTCGCCTGGAGAGGAAAATTCATCTATAGAGGGAGAAAGGGTGAATTCAACTGAAGAGGCGAATTCTTTGACACAAGGAGAAAGGGTGGATTCGCCCAAAGAGGCGAATTCGCCAAAATAGGGAGAAAGGGCGAATTTACCCGAAGAGGTGAATTCACTGACACAAGGAGAAAGGGTGAATTCACCTGAAGAGGCAAATTCACCAACATAGGGAGAAAGGGAGAATTCACTGACACATAGAGAAAAGGGGTGAACTTGCCAGAATAGGAAAATTCGCTAGAAGCCCAGGGTAGGGGGAAAATGATAGAAAAATAGATAAAATTGATGAAAGCCTTACATAATATTCTATGTGGATGTAGAACTTTGAGACGCTACGAATGTGAGAGAGGCACTCAGTGGTTTTAGAGGTGATGATCGAGGTGATGAATTCCCACAACCACGTGACACTGGCACATGCGAGCTTGCTTCACATGTTGGGAGATCCCAACATCAGAGCGCATTGGGCATTGTTTGTGGATTTGATGGAGCGATAGAGCTCAGATACATGAACCTTCCATCTCCCAATAGGCGAGATGATTGTGACCCTTGAGGACATGTGGAGGATACTACGGCTACCCATTAGAGGGCAGTTGGTTAGCTGGACAAGAAGCGAGGGGAGAGAATGAGACAAGAGCCTATGGGTGATATTTAGATGGGAAGATTTCTCTATCCAGGGGACAGAATTAGACTTAGATAGATGCTTGGGATTGGGGGTGCCTGCATTGCCATTGTACCTCTATGAACTAATTAGCAAGATTTTATTACCAGACAAGAGCGGGCGGTTTTGTAGACTCAAGATTATTGAGATTGTTTGACACAATGTGGAGAGGAGGGAGGGAGAGTTTCCATGGGTTTCATGTGTGTTGGCACAATTGTACTAGGACATGTATGTGGTCTCCTAAAGGAGTTCCCTTAGCATTACACATGTGACACTACTCCAAGTATGGGACTGGGAGCACATCAGCGTGGCGAGGCCGGTGATTTTGACAGTAGGGGCACAGGATGAGACACTACTAGTATCATATTGGTATTGGATAGACTATGGTTGGTGAATACACTACATGGATGTTAGTGACTTGGAGGGATGATGGAGGAGGTTGGATGATCTACAGGGAGATTAGATTGTATGGAGATTGTACCTGCATTGATGATTTTTGAGTTGGAGATAGGATGAGAGGAGGCATAGGGGCTACTTCTTCACAGTATGCTACTTGATCGGCTGGGATCCACACATTGTTGAGCTTCATAGGCTAGAAAGGGTGATGAGATAGTTCAGCGTACAGTAGGATACCACTCTAGGGCCTTAGAGGTTTTGACAGATTACCTGGGAGTGGTTGTGGGGTGATCAGATCACCAGAGACTTTGCTAGGAAAATGTGGGAAGATTTACAGCTAGTTCCATATCCAAGGAGGGGAGGGGAGCTAGATGTAGGGATGATAGTGTGGTACTCTGCATGGTGGGCACAACATATAGGCTAGGATGGATTATGACAGTGCACCCAATTGTAGGGGCACTGGATTATGGCTTAGAGGATGAGATGAGATTGGTTCGATGGAGGAGAATCAGGAGAAGAGGCAACTGATAGAGGAGGGGTGGAGACAGAGAGGCTGAGGTGGGGGAGGAGAGAGGAGACTAGTGGGTGAGAGGATAGGAGGAGGTGATGGAGGAGGATGCCTTGGAGGTTCATCCATTGGCGATAGTACCATATGTACCTCCACCACTAGAGGATCTAGTCATACTCCTGATAGGAGATCTAGTGTGATTGAGGATCACAGAGCACAGGCTCAAGGAGTCAGAGGTGGACATGGATAGGTTGTAGGATGAGGTGGATAGGTTGTAGATAGAGAGGGAGAGGGACTATATGGCCCTAGTAGATGATGCAGGATGGTGGGTATTGGAGGCACTGGCAGAGAGGGATGAGGTCTAGAGACAACTAGCAAAGATGTAGAGGGAGCTAGAGGAGATGAGGAGGGATAGGGATGAGCTCAAGAGAGAGCAGGATTAGCTTTAAGATAGAGCAAAGTGTGTAGAGATGATAGCTAGAGAGGCAAGGCCGGTGCTAGAGAGAGTAGAGGTAGCGATGGCATAGATGCAAATTGTGCAGGATGAGCAGAATGTGATAGAGGCAAGGGTACATTCCTTGCAGGATGAGAGGGATGCGACCTCAAAGAAGATGTCACAGATGCAGGCACAAATAGACCAATTGAGGATGGCACAAGATTCCTGGGATCAAGAGAGGAGGTACCTGACTAGATTACGGGACAGCTATAGGGTAGAGCGGGACATGGCCATGGCATAGGTAGCAGAGAGGGATGAGTACATGAGAGGATATAGCTACTATATGAGGGATTATTTCAATGAGGTTCTAGATCCTACACATTGTGTACCTCCATATGTCTGAGCAGCACCATAGATGCCAACACTATTATGGTCATTAGGGACACACACATGAGGGTACAACAGCTATCGAGAGACTCGCCCACACAAAGGGACAGTGTCAAATTCTCCATAGAGATTAGATGAGGCTAGCACATGGTAGAGAGGATAGAGGAGAGGGGATAGGATACATGTTTTTGATAGGTGTGGAGTGGATGTGCAGTGGACAGGGACAGAGACCACAAATCTTGTAATGCAAATCAGAGATAGATCATTTTAGTCATTGATGTAGTCTCTACATTTGATTTAGAGTCTTGTACCTATATTTTATTCAATGATCATCGATGTATATGATGGACTTTATTATGGACTTTGTGATGGACATGACATTTTGATATTCATATGATATGTGATGGCCCATATTGACACTATGTGGTGCTTATGTGATGGATGATTTATTTATGCACATGTGTATGTATGTGTTTTATTATGGATGATGATGATTATGATATATCATCATGTGTCTATGATTATTGATATTTATGCCTATGTGGATGGCATGGATGACATGCATGATGCCTAACATTTTATGATGGAAGATGTCATGGATGATTTATGATGTTATATGATATGATCATGGGACTAATGATTTGTGATGTAGGGGGTGATGTATGCATGGAATAATTAGTAAATGTGATCCAAAATTGTTGTACACTGAACAATAAATTAATCTAAACAACTTAAAATGAACATGATAATGACAACTACAATGGATGTGATGATGTGAATGTCGTTTGGGATCCAATTGTACTTCATCAGTCAAAACTAATTAATGATTCACCTATTTCTATGACAAGCATGCTTTCCCTTATAGTTGTGTATCAATTTTCTTTGCTCAATTTGCACGTCATAGACTAGGGATTTGACAGTAGAGATGACCTTGGTACTATCGGCGTTATAAATGACATACAACCTACATGAATGATGGGATTAAGATTTGAATTAAATTAGCACAAGCATGAGTGTAAATAAGGGCTTGTATAGTGATGGAAGCTATTGGTAGGCCTCCTTTATTTGTGTATCATACTTGCTTTAACTTATGACAAGTAATTTCCTTGTAATCATTACAAAATGAGGGATGATGGGTGTGATACTGCACCTATCAAAAGTCATTGTAATCCTGAGAAGAAAAAGAAGGTGAAAAAGTAGATGAATGTTTGCACAACCAAAATAATTAGTTATATATGTTGGAGAAAGATGGGGGGATAAATGCAATACAATAGGATGATGTATGAAATGCAATCCTAATTCTATTTTCCATTTGTGAAGCACTGATTTTTTTTATAGCATAAGACGTGATACACCGGGGTATGAGGAACCAAGGCAGATTAATGTCTAATGCATGAAACAAACACAACAGACAAGGAGGCTATCTCAATACCCCAAAGTTATGATGAATTTGGTTGGGCCAGGCATTGGGATAACAACAAACACAAAGGGTGCCCCAGCGTAACACAAGACCATAGAGATCTCGGTGGGTACTATGTGGGACAGCCAAGCAGACAGAAACAAACAAAAGGTCAAGATATGCCCCTATGTTTACTAGTCAAAGTGCACCATTATATGATGGATCGTGGTGACCTCGATGAGGTATAATAGGAAGCTCAAATGATAAATAAAAATTCCAAAAGTATCAAAAGATCACAATTAATTTCAAACGTCCTTTGCCACAGGATCAAAAGGTGGATGGGATTGATGTGGTCTGATTAGGAAGGATGCATCCTATTAAGACCAAAGATGCAAACTAAACTAAGTGATTGACATGAATCAAGATACTCAAAGTTGATTGAACCTCATGATACAAGTGGATCTTGTTTGTTAAGAACCAACTAGATAGGGACATACTCAACGAAAACAAGACACAAGATGCAAGACAGACACACCCTAAAGACCTAGGGGCTCGGGGGCTGATCATGTAGACACTTAAAATTGTCGAGACTTGCAACTTCTAAATTCTCCATCATTTCCCCTTTTGTCTTTGATAATTAAATAATTTTAATTATTTAATTATTTTCAAAAGTCATAATTCTTCTATTAATTAAATAATTTTAATCATTTAATTAATTCATTTTTTTATCTTTTTTCCTCCCTGATTAATTAAATAGATTTTATTTATTTAATTACATCACTAATTAAGTCCTCTTCTTTCTAAAATTAAATAAATTCTTATTTATTTAATTTTTATCCACTTTCCACTATAATTAAATAATTATTTTAATTATTTAATTATTCATCAGCCTTTTCTCTCCTAAATCAAATAAATTTAATTTATTTAATTTGGTCCACTCTCTTGAATTTTGAATTAAATCATTATTTAATTCAAAATGATTCATTTTGTTGCATTCCTCTACAATTAAATAATTATTTTAATTATTTTAATATTCATTGGCCACCAAAATTATATAATTTTTTATTATTTAATTTCTCCTATCACCTCTTTATCCATTTCAATTTTATCTTCCACATCAAATTTTATCTCTTTACATCTCATTTAATCCTAGCCACTGATTGAATTATCTCATCATTCAATCTCAACCCTTCATCTTTATCATTTTCCCTAATTTAGACCTAACCCTATTTCATATATACTACAACATTCAATCTTGGCCATTGATTAAGACATCTTATTGGCATCCAATCTCAACCATTCATTCAAATTTTTCTTTTCTATAAAAGACCTTACCCTTGTCATTTTCATTATCTACGCATATTATGCAAGTACATGCTGCTAGTGGCTGACAACAATCTTCAATATTTTGCTAGTCACTTGTCATAGGCTTATTATTGCACACTCAAATCCGAGGAAAATTATCATATTCAAGCAAAATGGAGAAGTGCAATGGAGGTGAATCAATGGTGGCATAAAGATTTGGTAATATTTTTTATGTTTTATGTCTTTATGCTCATTTGTGCTTCATTGTTTATTAGGGTTTTGATTTATATTCTTTATTGCATTAACCTTAATATTTTAGCCCTAATTACATTGGTGAACCTGACAAATTTTGAGGAATTTTGGACTTGGATCCTTTTTGTTGCAGGTTTTGTTAGCTTTTTGTTGCACGTTTTGCATCATTTTGGGACAAAACCCTAGTTTTCAAAGATTCAACCATATCTCTCAAGCGGTTGCATATTTTCTCACAAAATGTTTTCTGCTAGTTGGGGAAAATATCAAGAGCTTTTAATCCAAAAATCAAATTTTGTAGAGCTTTTTTTAATTTTTTATATTTTTTTTGTTAGTTTTCATGAAAAATTAATTTTGAGAGAAAATTAAAGAATTTTTCAGATTTCTTTACATTTCTGGGAAGCTCTCTACATTTCAATAGGTGTCTATTGATTATATTTTTGATTTGGATTAAAAATAATTAGACAAAAAATAGATCTTTTAAAATTAGGGTTTTACAAAGATTTGTTTATATCTCACAAATAGTTGCAGATCTTTTCACAACTTTTATTTTGCAAATTTTGGATGATATCAGGTTCCTTCAATCAAAAAATCAGAATTTTTGGACTTGTTTTGAATTTTTTATAATATTTTAATTATTTTTCATAAGAAAATAATAGGGTACAAAAGAATAATTTTTTTGGATTTCTTTACATTTTTGGAAAGCTCTAGAAATTCTAGTAGAGGTCTATTCTCTGTGTTTTTATTTTTCATGCAAAAAACATTTCCAAAAATCAGATTTGTCTTGACTAGCTAACCCTCTAATATTAGTGATCAATTATCTTGTTAGGGTTTTGGCTTTGTTGTTGGTTTTGTGAACGTGCAAAACAAATAAATACTTCAAAGGAAAAATTGGATCAAGTGGAAAAAAAATTGGAGCTAAAGAAATTCTAGTTGCACACATTCCATCTTTAATCTCTAATAATTGCTTGTCAACACACTTCAATTTGGGGCTTAAAACGAACATCTTGTTTGTTGTCACATCATTGAAATCAGGCTTAAAAAGAACCATTGTCTTCCATCACACATTTTGGATTTGGGTTAAAAAGAAAAAGTGCTTCCATTGTTTTCTTAAACACATTTCATTTCTAAAGGGAAATTAACAATTGCGAGTGTGAATCAAGGGTGTATATCTTCCAAAACACCTCACTTGGTTCGATTTTGTCATACCCTTTTTAGGAGGCCTGCTTGGAGCACACACCCCTCTAAGGGACGACCTCAATCTAGGTGTGAATCCAAAGACACGCCTCTTTGGGAGTTGAAATCTTGTCAGTCTTGGCTAAGCCCCAAAAAACTTTATACCTTTGGGAAGTGAAGGTGAAGGGTGGGTTACCCCTTTCTCCCAGCTGCGTGGCAGGATTTTTCTTTCAAATCATCCCTAGTCAACCTCGTGCATCCTAGCTTAAGACCATTGGCCAATCTCCCCACTTGAATAATTGCTAGGATTCTTCTTGTGGGGTGATCCCACAATAGTGGTTTACAATTTTTGGCTAAATTGGACACTGAATCTTTTTTTTTAACTAAATCTTCACTTTCGAGCACCTATAGCGGCTAAACTATGAGGAATTTGAAGATGATGCAAACTAGAGTTTCATGAAATTTTGTCTGTAGATTCTAAATATTGTTTTTTCAAAATTTTTGGAATCAAATTGCACTTCTTTTTCCATCTCGCTCGAAAACTAGTTTTTTTCATAAAACAACATTTTAAAAAAGTGACGCTCATCGTATAACGCATAACTTTTTTTCCATGAAGGATAAAATTATAATTCTTTTTAATTTAGATTTGTAACTCTGATATCTACTGCTTCCACTTGGTTAGATAGTTTTTTATTGAATATTTTTTCTTTAATCAAATTTGGAAGTCAAACCAATTATAATTCAGACATAGCGTGACCGTATAATGCATAACTTTTTTTGTATGTATCGAAATTCTTTTTTTTTTAGATCAAGGACTTCAATATTTGGTACACTCATATTTTTCAATTTTTTTTTGATAATCCACTATTTTTCCACATGTTCAGAATAGAGAGCTTTATTTTCAATGAAAAATCTATGTTTAATAAAAATAAAAAATAATACATAGTAAAACCAAAACATATTAAAATTATATTCATTGGATAGCTTGTTCCAAGGACTACCTGATTCCAGTTGGGTCTATGAAGTCTCTGCCATTTTCATGTTCAAATTGAGCTCCAAAGTACAAAATTATTAAATTTTTTTTGTGAACAAGGTCAAAAATCGGGGAAAAGGGTGGTTCGATCAAACCTAGGTTGGCTTGAACCCAGGTTCGAGCGACCCCCTTCCCAAAGGGGTTTTCATTTTATTTTTGTACGTGCATGCATTAAATGGGTTCACTCAAACCCTGGTTTGAGTGAACCCTTTTTTGGTTCGTTCAAACAAACTAGTTCATTCAAACCCCCATAATGAAAATTTTGGCATGGGTTCATTTTTCACAAGTTTTCTTTCCTCATTCAAATTGTAAACCACTTTTGTGGGTTTACCCTATGCATGGAAGTGTCTTCTTATTATAATCATTTGTATTACATCTTGCATCAAATATTTTCTTGCATGTGTGAATGTGTATTCAAGATTAAAATTTTAATCAAGCGAGAAAAATCAAAATAAAAAGTAAAAAAAATATAAAAAAATTCAAAAACATTACAAACATTTAAAAAAAAAAAATCTAAGTGTCCTCCAAGTCAAGTTATCCACATTATCTCCAAGTCAAAATTCTAATCCTCATTTTCATCCTAGCCTTTGTATTGTCATTTAGACCTCACCACCATGTCTGCAATTTACCTTGATATGCTTGCTAGTCAAGTTGAATACCACTTACTTCGCAATGGTCAATACCAAAAATTCACAGACTTCAAAAGACAATTCATCCAATCCAAATACCAATCAACCTCAACCCATGGTCAACTACCTATTGGTATGTGGTGACTGATCATGCTATACTGACTATTCGCAAGATTGTAATAGGTTTTACACTGGATAATAAAAGTATTGGACGGCTGCGGTTTGGTGGATGTAGCCCAGATTGGGTGAACCACGTTAAATTCTTTGTGTTATGATTTATTCTGTGTGTGTTTTAGTTTCTCTATTTATTACTTAAATCTGCATTTAATTGTTAGATATCTACCATTTCTAACTCTAACAAGTGGTATCAGAGCAAGGTTTTGGGATTTGCTTTTTGCTTGCATGTACAGGTTTGTGAGTTGCATGTACTTGCATGTGTGTTGCATGTACTTGCATGGACTCGCATGTGGCTTGCATGTGCTTGCATGTTGATGCATGTAAGATTTCCTGGTGTTTAAGGTTCTGGGTATTTCTTCTATGAAGATTTCTTAGTCTAACAAGGTTGAGGAAGTTTGAAGGAATCAACTAAATCAGTTGAATATTGAGCCTTGGAGAAGTATTGAGCAATCCAATGGATGCATTGATGAAGAAAGTATAATGGGAGAAGTTTGAGCATGTGTGCAGCTAGAATGTTAACGAAGCGACGCGGAGAATGCGCTCATTCTAGTTGTGATGGAGGTCTTGTTTGGCTTTCAAGATGATGTTGGATTTCTCTCGATTTTGTCAAGACAGAAAGTTGAGAAAGTTTGTGCATGATTGGTTGTGATTGCTACTGTAGGTATGTTGCCTAGTTAAAGTTGTTGTATGCAGGTGCCCGCAAAGGCTGGTTGTAGCAAGAACAAAATTGTAATGGAGTTGTATGTAAAATTTAATACATGTATTTGGGATGATGGATGTAAGACCTGGTATGGCTTGCTCGATCCCTGAAAGGAAAGGTCTGGTATGTGCTTGTGGAAGGGGGGTTTGGTGCTAACCCCAAGACCAAGTTTAAAGTGGGGATTGTTGGGTTAAACTAGCTCTTGGGTTAGAGTTAGTGGATTAACCATAAGTGGTTTTGAGCCCATGGTTTTGCATGTATGAAAGTCTATATAATGGCTTGGTGACTCCATTGTATGTGTGGTTGGTTGAAGCCTTCAGGCTCAGCCCGGTTGGGGCTGAGGGTTATTATGAAGATCTTCATTTCTAGTTTTTTCTCGGTTTGGGGTTTTCCAGGGTAAACCACTGTGTTGTGATTGTGTTCTTGTTCCATGCTTGATTTATGTTTCTATGTTTATTCTTCATCCAGTTTCTAACAAGTGGTATCAGAGCAGGTTGTGTTTTGATTATCGTCTATAGGAAGGTCTCATGGCTGAGTGGGAGTCTCACGGTTGAGTGGGAGGAATGGCAGACGAGGGTAAGAAGGTTAAGAATTTTAACAAACAAAACTATCAATTATAGAAGATGCAGATGGAGGACTATCTCTATCATAAGGATTTATGGCAGCCATTGGAAGGGAAAACCAAGAAACCCGCAGCAATGTCTAATGAGGACCGAGAGATCTTGGATAGAAAGGCTCTTGGCAGTATTCATTTATGTCTGGCACAATCAGTGGCATTCAATATTACAACAGCAAAGACAACTCAAGAGTTGATGGAAACCCTGGCGAAGTTATATGAAAATCCTTCCGCTTCGAATAAGGTATTTCTTATGAAGCATTTATTTAATATGAAAATGGTAGAAGGTGGGTCAATTATAGATCATTTAAATGAGTCTAATACAGTCACCAGTCAATTAACTTCTGTAAAAGTAAACTTTGATGAAAAAGTTAGGGCTCTTTTGATTCTGTGTTCTTTGCCTGAAAGCTAGAATAGCTTGGTAATGGCTGTTAGCAATTTTGTTTCTAGTTTGAATACATTGAAATTTGATGATGTTGTTGGTGTTATTTTGAGCGAGGAAATCCGTAGGAAAAGCTTAGGTGGAACATCCACATCAGGCAGTGTTTTGAATGTAGAAAGCAAGGGCAGAACAAAGGAGAGAGGAAATGATTCCGAAAATCATGGGAAGTCACGAGGAAAATCAAAGGACAAAAGGTCCCAATCTAGAAACAAGAAGGATTGTTGGTACTGTGGTAAGCCAGGTCATTTGAAGAAAGATTGTTGGTCTCGGAAAAATAAAGGAAACAAAAAGGAAGGAAGTAAAGAGGAAAATGTAGTAAGTAATAAATCTGATGAGGATGCTTTGATTCTTTCCCTTGATAATGTTGATGATTCTTGGGTGTTAGATTCAGGGTCTTCATTTCATACTACCCCCCATAGAAGTTATTTTCTTGATTATGTCCAAGGAGATTTTGGGTTGGTTTATTTAGGAGATAACGAACCCTGTCAGATTGTTGGAAAGGGAAGAATCAAGATTAAGTTGCAGAATGGGAATCATTGGCTACTACGTGAGGTAAGGCATGTTCCAAAGTTAAGCAGAAATTTAATTTTAGCAGGGCAACTAGATGATGAAGGTTGTGTTGTTACTTTTAGTGATAAAAATTGGAGGGTCACAAAGGGTGCCTTAGTGGTAGCAAAAGGTGTGAAAATAGGCACCTTATATCTTTGTACAGGTCATAATGTTCCTTCTACTTTAATTGTTATAGAAAAAGGTCAATGTTCAGGAATAGTTGTTGCAGTTCAGCAAGTAGAAGATCATACATTAAGTGGACTCTGAATCAACACTGTGGCATAATAGACTTGGGCATATGAGTGCAAAAGGTATGAAAGTACTTCATTCAAATAATGTTTTACCAGGTCTAAAATGTGTTAATATGGATTTATGTGAAAGTTGTGTGTATGGAAAACAAAAGAGAGTTAGTTTTCTCAAGGATGGGAAGATAAAGAAAGATGAGAAATTGGAGCTTGTGCATACAGATGTATGGGGACCAACTCAGGTATCTTCTCTCAGTGGATCTTTTTATTATGTTACATTAATTGATGATGCAACTAGGAAGGTATGGATTTATTTCCTTAGGAAGAAATCTGATGTATTTGAAACTTTTAAAAAATGGAGAAGCTTGGTTGAGAATGAGACGGGTAAAAGGTTAAAATGTCTCAGATCTGATAATGGTGGTGAGTATTGCAGTAAATAATTTGAAGATTATTGTTCCTCTAATGGTATTCGTAGGAAGAAAATGGTTCCAAGGACTCCACAGGAAAATGGTGTGGCTGAGCGCATCAATAGAACAATAATGGAGCGTGCACGGACTATGAGATTGCATGTTGGGTTGCCTTTAAAATTGTGGGCAAAGACTGTAAACACTGTTGTTTATTTAATCAATAGAGGTCCTTCTAATCCTTTGGGTTGTGGTATTCCAAAGGAAGCATGGAAAGGTAAGAAGGTGAGTTATTCTTTTCTCACAACCTTCGGTTATGAAGCATTTGCACATGTAGATTCTAAAAATAGAACCAAGCTTGATGCAAAATCAAAGAAATGTGTATTTTTTGGATATGGTGCATCGATGAATTTGGTTATAGGCTTTGGGATTTTGAAAATAAAAAAAATTGGTGGAGAAAACAGTGGATGTCATATTCAATGAGAAAGTATTGTACAAAGATCTGTTGCTACAGCATGAGAAAAAGGAAGATGACTATGTAGTGTTGGATGATACTCCAAACAATGATGTTTCAGTGGTTCCTCATGCTAGGCAACAATAGCAACAACAAATACCACAAACTCCTATTAGATGGTCTTCAAGGATAAGTAGACCTCCGTAAAAGATTCTTCCCTCTTTGTATACTATTTCATAGTCGATGTTGGTGAACCGTAATATTATGATGAAGCTATGCGGTGGATACAACAAGGTTCGGGGAGCATGGAATGGAAGAAGAAATGGACTCGGGCTGAAAACCGCATTTGGGAATTGGCAAGTTGTCTGCAGTAAAAAGGCTTTACCAAAACAAATAGATTTATAGGTTGAAAGAGGAGGACAGAGTAAGAAAAATATTTAAAGCCGCATTAGTTGTAAAGGGATTTTGCACAAAAACGTGGTATTGATTTTGATGAGATTTTTCTCTCCCCGTTGTTAAAATGACTTCTATTCATATTGTTTTTAAGTATGGCTATTGAAGATTTTCATTTAGAACGTACTTTGATAGTTGTTCTTGTACTTTCTCCATGGTGATTTGGAAGAGGAAATATATATGGACCAGCCACAAGGATTTGAGGTCAAAGGTAAGGAGAAACTAGTGTGCAGATTGAATAAAAGTTTATATGGTTTTGAAAAGCAAAGAACCCCGGCAATGGTACTTGAAATTTGATAGTTTTAGGGTCAGAAAGCAAGGCCACAAACGGTGTAATTCTCAATTCATTGTGTTTATTTTAAGAGGTTGGATAATGACAGCTACATTATTTTGTGTTTATATGTTGATGACATGCTTGTAGCTAGGTCTAACATGGATCACATAAGTGAGCTAAAACAATAGTTAGCAAAATATTTTGCTATGAAGGATTTGGGGGCAGCAAAACAAATCCTTGTTATGAAAATTTGTAGAGATAGGAAAAACAAAAAATTATTTTTATCTCAGGCTAATTATGTTGAAAAGGTGTTGCAGAGATTTCATCTGGAGAATGCAAAAGTTGTCAGCACACCTTTGCCTAGTCATGTTAAATTGACTAAGGATATGTGTCCAAAGACACAAGAGGAGGAAGAAAAAATGTCCAAGGTACTATATGCTTCAGCTGTAGGCAGTTTGATGTATGCCATGGTATGCACAAGACCTGATATTGCACATGTTGTAGGAGTTGTTAGTAGGTATTTGAGTCATCCCAAAGTTGAGCATTGGAATGGAGTAAAATGGATTCTCAGGTACTTGAGAGGTACATCCAATAATTGTCTATGTTTTGGGGGCTCTAATACTAATTTAAAAGGCTATGTTGACTCAGATTTGGCAGAGGATATAGATACGAGGCAGAATACCACAGGTTATGTATTTACAATTGGTGGGACAGCTATGAATTGGATTTCATGATTACAGAAGGTGGTTGCTTTATCCACCACAGAGGCAGAGTATGTTGCTACAACAGAAGCGGCAAAGGAGATGATATTGCTGCAACTTTTCATGGATGAGTTGGGAAAAAAATAGGTTGAAAATTACTTGTTTATAGACAGCCAGAGTGATATACATCTTGCAAAGAATTCTGCCTTGCATTCTAAAACAAAACACATACAGTTGAGATATCATTTCATTTGTTTGGTGTTGGAGGATGGACAAGACAAGCTGGACAAGATACATACAGATGTCAATCCAGTAGATATGTTTACGAAGGCGGTGACAAGGGAGAAGCTGAGCTCCTCTTCAGCTTCAGTTGGCCTTCAAGGTTGAATTCAAGTATAACAGAGCAGCAGGGTCTAAGGTACTTATTTCCAGTGGGAGCTGTAATTGCAGCAGTGTCATCCAGGATCAATCTCCAAGTGGGAGATTGTGTTGGTATGGAGCCTAATTAGTCTCCAAGTGGGAGATTTTTGGTATGTGGTGACTGATCATGCTATATTGTATAGCCCATGGTATACTGTACACCCCGGCCCCTATCCTTGTCGAGGTCCCGGTCAGCCGCCCCGTGCCAGGGTTCAGGTGGCATCCCCGGAGAAAAATTTTCCTCCTACTTTTTTGCGTGATCACCAAAAAAGGGAAAAAATCAACGAAAAAAGAAAAATCCAATTTTGTAGAACCCTAAAATCTAGAAGCTTCTAAGCTCGTTAAAAAGGGGTTCGGATGGGTATTACAGTATGATGAAAAATGCGATTATTCGCAAGATTGTAATTGGTTTTACACTGGATAATAAAAGTAATTGGTGGATGTAGCTCGGATTGGGTGAACCACGTTAAATTCTCTGTGTTATGATTTATTCTGTGTGTGTTTTAGTTTATCTGTTTATTACTTAAATCTGCATTTAATTGTTAGATATCTTCCATTTCTAACTCTAACACTACCCACATACCCTTCTTACCAACAATCCATAAGCCCTAGTCATTCATCCATCTACCCTCACTATCAAGAGTCACTTAGCACAAGCCATACCATTAATCCACAAGAAGTGTCCACTTATCACCCTTATCCTAACCTTGACAAGGGAAACCAGCCTTCCACTAATCCAGTCCAAGCCTTCATGTCCTATCCTAGTCCATCATCTACTAATTCATTCCAATCCATTCCATCTCAATCTACATCTAGTCATGAGAATACATATAGTCATGGTCTCCAAAATCACATCCCAATGCCTAAACTTGAGGATACATGTCAAAAATAAAGTCCAAAGCATGGCATCATGGCTTCACCTTCATGTCAAGATCAAAGTAGTCCATCCAATGACCCCATCCTTAAGTCCATTCAAGAAGTCATTCTAGATAATAATGGCACCCAGCATACACCTATCCTTGACAAAGATTACATTCACATTCATGTTGTGCAAGACAACCCCTTATTTGAACAAGACATTACCACTGATCAATAAGTCCAAAACAATCCACTCCTTGACCTTTACACCATTCATGATTGAACACTTGATGACGACCCTATCTCGGCTCCGGATATCGCCATTTCCCAATATGAGACACTTGCCTCCATGGGACACATAGATGATCTCCCTCTAGAACAAGAGTCTTTTACTCTAGACATCTTTGCAAATGATCAAGCTATGGCTGAATTCACTGGACTCTATGACACTGATCATAAAGATGATTTCGACATCAACTTGGAAGCACCTGTAGCATCATTCAAATTTGACATGTCATAAGATTAGACCCAATATATCAATCAGTAGGCTATCACACATGTCACTAAAGCTAAGACATCCTATCAACTAGGATCATCCACTTTTATCAGAGCAGGCTTTCTTGCAGAAGAGAAGATTTCAAGTAACAATTTTCACATAAACAATGATGGGTTTGCATCTTGCTTCCAAAATGACAAATACCCCATCACAAACATAATCTATTAGAGCATGAAATATCAAGGAAAAGGACTAGGTCTATATGAGTAGGGAATTCTAGAATCAATACAAGTTTAGGAAAATTATAGACATCAAGGTCTTGGCTATTCCTTAGTCAGAAAATCTAATGATGTTAGTGGAACCTCCTCAATATTGGGGGAAACATAAAGTTGTATGCAAGACTTCAATTGATCCTAGCATAAACAAAAAACCCCTTTGATATTGTTTAGAAATATTGTTCATTATGGGCCTAAAGGCACAAATTTGATGAAAACAACACAGTTCAGTTTCATATATGAACTCAATGATGCATCTACAAAGGCCTCACTAGAACCATTGAATACCTCAAACATGGAAGTATACATGTCAACCATTTATCTTTTACACTATAACATAGATTTATGTTGGAAAGAACTTGCCATATATTCCTTTCTATAGTGAATTTTGTAAATAGTGCATTGCTATGATTTATTGCTAACTGCATTTGCACTACCATTGTTGGTGAAAGGAACACTAAGACCTGAGAATGTCCAGTAGCCCCCATACGAACCAATCTGCATTTCATGTAAACAAAGAGTTTTCTTTACACAAACAACAAAAAATGATACTACGCGATGCACTACATGCGAAATTGACACAAAATTTGTATATACCTACTTTCTACAATGTACTTTTCAAATAGCAGAGGGAGTTGTGGACTGTCATCTGCACAAACAATAGCTCTGAAAGAGTTTCCCCAAGCTAGCTGCAATTCTATTCGAAGAGTACAAGAAAGACATGTGCGCAGTAATGTTCTTGCTAGGGAAATATCAGCTACAAGGGATATTCACCCTTGCAATGGATAATTGCATCATACAAATTGTGGGTGAAGCAAGTAGCATAGCATCTTCAGTGACTTGACAAGACATTTGCAGTTTCGCATAGGTGCTTACATTGCACTATTTATTTTTTATTCTTATTCATTGATAGAAAATCGTACAAATTGCATTGTCATGAATGTAATGCTTATTGATTGTGAACCAGGATCAAGGAAATGCAAATTTGTAGAATACAACAATATCAACAAGAAAAATGTCTAGGAGCCTATACTACTTAAATATTTTTGACACAGCCAATAAGAGAACAAATGTGTTAAAGCTTTTATGAAGACTAATCTGATAGTTTATTTTTAGTTCCTATGTGCACCAAACAAGTTGACAGTTGTATTTTATTCTATTCCAAACATACATACTATAGCATATTGTTAATCTAAATGAAAACATAAAACACTAAATGAAACCTTAATCTAAAGAAATTTAAATAAAATTTGAACAAACAAAATTTCTTCAGAGCTGTCCCATTTTTCTCTATCTACAGAGATTCTTTTGAAGCTTGTGGCTCTCAGATTGTGTAAGCTTAGCTTCTCCAAATGGCTGCTGCAGAATGAGAATGCAAATGAAGATGAAAATCTATTCTATATGCTGGTGGAGTAAAACTGTTAACGGATATGAACAGGGGCTGTGATTATGCACAGGGGCTGTGAATGAAAGATAACATGATTCTATTGCTACTATGCTATGATTTTATGCTATTGCTATGAAAATACTCTATGAATGCTGGGAATACTATGCAATTTGCCTATAGTTTACTTGCTTAAAATTCTATATGATTTTGGAGCTCCCGGCAGCTGTATTTATAGATTTTTTGCAGGCTCAATCCCGGCTGGCAAGAATCTACGGCTGTGAGATTGTCTGGTAAGTTTGAATGGTGAGAGATTGAGAGGTTGAGAAGAAAATGGGGGAGGTTGAGAGGTTGGAGAAAAGGATGGATTCCTGTCTTCAACCCACGGGAACAGGCCTGCACAGAAACAGAGAAATTTAATTTTCTGTTTTGGCAGTTTGTTTCCCGGGAGTTGAAGATAAATCCCCAAATTAAATAAATAAAATTTATTTAATTTAATTTATTGCATTTTGATTTTTGATTTTTGAAAACTATGGAAGAATTAATTAAATATTTTTGGAATATTTAATTGTGATATGACTTTAGAAGAATATGAAATTTTTAGAAGATTTAATTAAATATTTTTGGAATATTTAATTATAAATAGATATATGAAGAATTTAGAAATGATTTTAAGAATGAATAATTGAATTAGAGGAAATAATTAAATATTTTGGAATATTTAATTATAAATGATATTTAGAAGAAGAATAATAATTTAATATTTATTTGAATAAAATATTCAAATGAAGATTATATGATAATTAATATAAATAAATTATAATATTTATTTAATTAATTAAGAAATGAAGAGGTGATTAAATATTTAATCGAAATAAAATCATGAACAATATAAATAAATTATTTAAATTTATTTATACGTAGATAGAATCAGAAGATTTAATTAAATATTAAAAATATTTAATTAATTACCAGACAATGTGATGTAACCATTTTTAAGTGTATACATTTTGCCCCTCTTTGAAGTGATGTGTTTTACGCATTACTTCAAAGAATTTTAAAATTTTTGCCCCAAATATTAACTGTTGAAATATTGATAGATATATGCCCCCGCGAACGATGAATTGATTTTTGAATGTTTTTGAATTTTTGAATTTTGAATTTTTATGAATTTTTATGAATTTTTTTAATTTTTATGGATTTTTATGATTTTAAAGATATCGATTCATCGTTCGAAACTTATGATTTGAAGAATTTGTCCTGAAAAGATATAAAAATGAAAATTTGATGAAGAAATTGCCCCTGCTATGTGAAAATATGATAAAATGCCCCAATTTTACCATTATATAGGTTAAAAATGTCATTTTCCATGTCATTTTTAATTTTAACCTAGTAAAATTTGCAAATATTGAGCTCTGAGTTGATAATCATGGCACTTCCAGTTCACCTGCACCGTTTTGAGTGTATCCGAAGACATCAGCGGCCAGCGCACTACGGACCTCCGGTATGTGTCTCGTAAATCCCTGTCTCTTGAAAATTTTGTTTTTGCGCACGTGTTTCAATGTTTATTGTTGAAAATTTTGAGTTTTAGCACTCTTAAAGTGTTTCGTAGCGCATTCAACATTTTTCGTAGCGCCTTTAATATTGTAGCGCCCTTAATTGATTTTGTAGCGCATATGAGAGTTTTCATAGCGCAATTGATATCGTAGCGCCCGTGATATATTTCATAGCGCATTTGATGATTTTCATAGCGCATATGATATCGTAGCGCACCTGAGATGTATTGTAGCGCTCTTAACAAATCTTGTAGCGCAAAATATTCCATAGCGCTGTTGATAAAAATCATAGCGCTATTAATTGATTCTGTAGCGCAAAAAGTTACTTAGCGTCGATAAAAAATTTTGTAGCGCCCATAACTAGTTCTGTAGCGCTTTTTGTTCCAAATGATAAATTTGTTTCCCAAGTTGTTGGAGAACAAATAGTAGCTGATAAATTTGCTTTTAAAGTTGTTAAAAACAAATAGGACGGATAAGTTTTTTTTCTAAAGTTGTTAGAAAGAAACTTGATATTGATTATTTGCGTTCCATGATGATGAAAAACAAATAGTTTGATTGATTTGTTTGCTTAAAAACAAACATGATTTTGATATTATTTGCATTTCATAATGATAATGAAAAACAAATAGTTTGATTGATTTGTTTGTGGATTGACATGCTAAGATGATTTGATATTGATGTTGTTTTGATGATGTATTTGAACAGGAGAGACTAGGTGTCTTACAGTTACGAGAGACATTTCCGAGCACATGGACATTGATTCCACATTTATTACAGTCAGATAGAGATGTGATTGATGCATGTGGTTTGAGCTCATTACTTGATATGCCCGAGGTTCGCCTCAATAGGGCCCTATTGACAACACTTGCAGAGAGGTGGCATAGCGACACCAACACTTTTCATTTACCGACAGGCGAGATTACAGTGACTCCCGAGGACGTATATCGCATCTTACGGATCCCAGTGATGGGAGAGATAGTTGTTTTTGACAGACGAGAGGCTGGAGGTACTCTTGCTTTGAGACGGATATTCAGAGATGATCAGATTGCTGGGTACTTCATCCCATGGGGTGAGATTACAGATACCTATCCACCTTTACTAGCTGTGCTTGCAGGATTCATTGGAGGTGTGGTGCTGCGCTCCCACCATAGGTCAAGGGTTCGCGATCGGATGGGGTCGTGTCTTAGAGAGCATGGTGATGCAGGGGACACGGTATGCATGGGGTACTTGTATGCTAGCCCACCTATATGACGAGTTACATCATATCGTATATGGTAGAGGCCGGAGTTTTGTTGTAGGGTGTTCATTATTACAGATATGGGCATGGGAGCATTTTGCAGTTTTACGTCCATTGACTCGAGGAGAGCGACCAGCTGGTCGAGCATACAGATGGAGATATGCACATATTATTGCTCAGCCTAGACTGGGCAAACTAGTATATTGGCAGCGGTTATTGGATAGTTTGGATACAGTATGCTGGAGACCATATTTAGATTGTGAGCCATGGCCAGAGGATGCCAGAGAGATGCCTTTTGTATGCACTTCTAGATTTTTGATTAGGCAGACGACATGGATCCTTGAGAGATTTCTTGCTGGACGTGTATTGTGACAGTTTGGTCAAATTCAGGGTATGCCTGTTGGTTCAGCTATTTATGCGCGGTGACAACCAGAGCTTGCAGTGTGGGGTCCACGGATCTCTTATGATGCAGCAGTGGCAGAGTTTACCAGTTTAGGTGCACAGATGTGGGACTATCGGGTGGATGTTCTTGATGCAGGGGCAACACTAGAGTATGTATAGTATGTTCTACAGCATCCACCTCCACGCATGTTTGATCCTGATGAGGTTGTTGCTCCTATCATTGCTCAGAGACGTCGACAGAGAGACTCGAAGTCAGCAGATGATGATTTAGCAGATAGTGATGACGAGGAGGGTAGTGGAGATGATGACTCAGATGGAGATGATGGTGGTGATGGTAGGGGTGGCAGGAGAGGCGGCAGGAGAGGTGGCAGAGGAGATAGGGCAGGCAGAGGTGGACCACGGATGAGGCATACTGACCCATCCTCGTCAGTGGATCCGACAGTAGCGAGTCAGATATCATCTCTGCAGAGCACAGTACAGAGCTTCCAGGCTCAGCTATCATAGGCACAGGCCTTGATTTCTCAGTTGCAGGGTCAGGTGACTTCGATTACTGCTGAGAGAGACGCAGCTAGACAGCGGGGTGAGCAGGCCATTGCCTTAGCAGATAGCCTACAGAGAGTAGTAGGTAGCACTTTTCCAGGTGATATGATGAGAGAGGTTACCAGAGCCACACGAGAGGCAGAGTTCTATCGGACTAGATATCATGATTCAGTTCCACCTGAGCAGAGAGAGAGCTACACTCAGTCTCGATCTACTCATGGTCGCTCTCGTACTACCAACAGGGGTGTGACACAGCCATTACCTCCTAGAGGGCCACCAGGGACAGGTGGAGCAGGTCCATCAGGGGTAGGTGGTACAGGTCCATCAGGAGCAGGTGATACAGGTCCTAGGCCAGCTCCATCACAGGATAGTTCAGCCTAGTGCATTGTATATGATATTCTGTTGAGACATTTTGTATACACCGTGAGATGATCACATTTTTGATGATATTATATCATTTGTAGTTGACATCTTTGTACATTTTGACATTCAATTTTGAGATATATGAAATGCAGTGATGATTTTATACGATAAATGATGTGTATCCATATGATGTGTACTATATGATGGTTTCATGATTTATGATATTTATATACATTATTTTATGAGATGAAATTTATTTGATGAATGGATGTATATGGTAACAATGTATGTATGCTTTGATTTTATGATTTTCTAATGCAAATGTATGAAATGATGTTTTTATGAATGTCAAAATATACTCAGTCATAAAGATATAAACATTTGATTCTTTGCCAGCTTTTTAGAAATCTATAAATGCAAAATGCAAATTCTAACATGAATGCAATCTATACTAACCATGTAGGACATTCATACAATATTGCCATTTGGAGAGCTTATACATGCTTTTTGTATCATCATAGAGCTTTGAAATGTTGAAAGTTAATACAAGCATCAAAGGGTATGTTAGCACTAGTCATGACCTGAGGAATGCTTTCATGATTTTTATATAGCAAGTTAATACAAGCATCTAGGTATAATTGAACCGAGATGACCTGAGTATTGCTTGCATAAACAGACAAGAGTTAACCCGTTTCTCATGCAAATTCCGAAATGTCATCCATGATACATAGTAGAGCATGTCTCGCGACCAATTTTTATAGTACTAATGATTTCCTCGCAAACAACAGACAAAGAAAAATCATACTCCTTCCTTGCTTTTCTAGTTCAATACATCATCGAATCGCTCTAGAGATATGATAAAAAATCAAACAACCATTCAAAATCTTGCTTAAAGTATTTCAAACATTTATTCAGATTAAGATCATCCAATTTGGTCACCATCATTGATATTCTACATGTCGATAGTTGTTTGGATCATTTTGTTTCGATTTCGATTGACATGAATATGTTTGTGATTGATTTGATATGACGAGGTTGCATTTTGTCAAACTGTTATTTTCCTGTTTGTGATATTCTGAAAGCTTGTTACCCCTCTCTTGTATGTTTCTGCGTTTTGCCCCCAATTTAAACACAACCTAAAGATAAAAGATATATACAAATTTCATCAAGCCACGGTGAAACCTAAAGATTCCCACTATATGGTATGGATAATGAAAAATATAGACATATGATAGACGTGGATGAATGATGTTGAAAGTGAAAATGAGACATAAACTAATAAATGGAGGAACCCATTTCGATCACAAGTAGCGCTTGTTTGCCAAGTTTTCACTACTTGTTTTTATTGCACTTTTTCAAAACTTTTCTGATTTTTATGGATTTTTTCAGGACTTTTTCTGATTTTTTTTTGATTTTTTCAAGACTTTTTATGATTTTTTTATGATTTTTTCAGGACTTTTTATGCATAGAACTTCTTGAGATGAATACTATTGATTGGCTCTTCAAACAGGTCCCCCTCTGATGTGGATAACTGATATGCTCCAGAACCGTATGTTGCTACAATAACAAATGGACCAAGCCAGTTAGGTTCAAATTTACCTTTCTTTTCTATGTCTTGCTGATTACGTGGATTTTCCCTCAAAACTAAGTCACCCACTTGAAATGCCCGTGGTTTAACTCTGTGGTTATAACTACGAGACATGACTTGTTGATAACCTTTCAAGTGATCAGCTGCATGTTGGCATCTTTCATCTAACAGTTCAAGCTCTTGAAGGCGAGAAACTCGGTAGTCTTCATCACTTATCAATCCCTTAAGTGAAACCCTAAGCGAAGGTATTTCAACTTCCAATGGTAAAATCGCTTTTGCTCCATAGACTAAAGCATATGGTGTAGCCCCTGTTGGTGTGCGAACACTGGTTCTATATGCCCACAAAGATGGGTTGAGTTGAACATGCCAATCACGTCCAGCATCATTTACTATCTTCTTCAATATCTTCAAAATGGTTTTGTTAGAAGCTTCTGCTTGACCATTACCCTGTGGATAATAAGGTGTAGAGTACCTGTGTTGGATATGAAATCTTTCACAAAGTTCATCAACATCCTGATTCTTAAAAGGTCTTCCATTATCAGTAACAATAGAATTAGGAATTCCATATCTACAAATAATGTAATTCAAGATAAATGAAGATATCTGTTTACCAGTCACTGTTGTTAGAGGAACAACCTCAATCCATTTTGTAAAATACTCAGTAGCTGTGATGATAAACTTATGACCATTTGACGATGAAGGATGTATTTTACCAACAAGATCTAATCCCCACTAAGAAAAAGGCCATGTTGAAATAAAAGGCTACAATTCTTGTGCAGGTGCATGAATAAGATTTCCATGGATCTGGCATTTAGAACACTTCTTAACAAAAGTAAAAGAATCTTGCTCCATGGTAGGCCAATAGTATCCCATTCTGACAAGTTTCTTCGCTAAGGTCAAACCACTTGAGTGAGTTCCACAAATACCACCGTGAACCTCTTGTAAGGCTTTTTCAGATTCGTCACGTTCAAGACATCTAAGGAGTGTACCATCAAGACCACGTCTATAAAGGATATTGGCAATTAAGGTATAACGGGATGATTGGCGTATGAAATTCCATTTTTGGTTGCGGGATAAATCTAAAGGCAAGATGTTATCTTTCAAATAGGTATAAGTTTTGCCATATAAAGTTGAATCAGAACCAGTCAAATGACATATAACTTGGTTTTCAGGATTATCATATGCAGGAGAAAACAATTGTTCCACCAAGAATTCATACTTGGTTTGATCTTCTGATATTTGTAATAAGGAAGCAATGGTAGCCATTGCATCTGCAGCTTTATTATCAATCCTTGATATTTGTGAAAACTTGATTGATACAAAATATTTCTTATAATCATCCACCATGTTCTTGTATGGTAACAACTTATCATCTTTGGTTTGATAATCATCATTAATTTGATTAATGATAAGTTGTGAATCACCATAAACTTCCAGCTCTATAATCTGCCATTCCAAAGCTATTTTCAATCCTATGAGTAATGCCTCATATTCGGCTATGTTATTTGTGCAAGGAAACATCAACCGATATGATCGTGAGATGGTATGTCCTTCAGGTGTAACAAAAATAATCCCTGCCCCCGAGCCATATTGTGTATAAGATCCATCAAAATATAATGCCCAGGGTTTCTGAATTGTTGCTGTAAAGATATCTGCATCAGGAAACTCAATGTGCATTGGATTGGCTTCTTGTAAAGGTGCTTCAGCCAACTGATCTGCAATGACCTATCCTTTAATTGCTTTTCGATCTACATAGTGAATATCAAACTCACTTAAGATCATTACCCATTTTGCAAGTCTTCCTGTTAAAGTAGCTCTGCTTAATAGGTATTTCAATGGGTCTATCTTTGTTATCAGTTTAACTGTATGAGTCAACATATAATGTCGCCACTTTTGAGAAGCAAACACTACTGCAAGACAAGCTTTTTCAATGAAACTGTAGTTTAACTCATGTCTTGTTAAGGTTCTGCTGATATAATATATTGCCCTTTCTTTACCTGTAGAATCTTCTTGTGCTAGCAATGCTCCCAAAGATACTTCTGTTACTGAAATATAAAGTATGAGTGGCTCTCCTAGAATAGGCGGAATTAGAATTGGTGGATGTGTAAGATATTGCTTAATTTGATTGAATGCTGCTTCACATTTGTCATCCCATTTAAATGGAACATTTTTATGTAATAAATGTGTAAATGGAAAGCTTTTGTCCGCCAGTTGAGCTATAAACCTTCTGATGGACTGTAATCTTCCTTGCAAGGATCTTAATTGACTGATATTTCATGGTGGAGACATGTCCATTATAGCTCGTACTTTTTCTGGATCAATTTCTATACCCTTTTCTGAAACAATGTACCCTAGGAGTTTTCCAGATGTAACACCAAAGACACATTTCTTTGGATTCAGTCGAACATTGAATTTCTCCATTCTAATAAAGATTTTTGACAAGATTTCCAGGTGTTCATCTCGTGTATGAGATTTGGCAAGTAAATCATCAACATAATCTTCCATGAATGTATGCATCATATCATGAAAAATAGTTGTCATTGCTCTTTGATAAGTAGCTCCAGCATTCTTTAACCCAAATGGCATTACATTCCAGCAATAGGTACCCCAAGGACATGTGAACGCTGTTTTATCTTGATCTTCTGGTGCAATTTTTATCTGATTGTATCCTGAAAATCCATCCATTAAGGAATACATTGCATGGCCAGCAGTTAAGTCAACAATCAGATCTATGTTAGGTAAAGGAAAATCATCTTTGGGACAAGCTTTATTTAAATCCCTGAAATCTATACAAACTCTAATCCTTCCATCTGGTTTTGAAACAGGTACAATATTGGAAATCCATTCTGCATAATCAATAGTTCGAATGAATCCAACATCCAGAAGCTTCTTTAATTTTTCTTTGACCAATAATGCAACATGTGGATGCATCTTTCTGAGCTTTTGTTTCACAGGCTTTGTCCCAGATTTGATAGATAAATGATGCATTATCAGATTAGGATCTAACCCTGGCATATCAGCATATGACCAAGCAAAGTTAATTTGATTATCCTTCAAGAATTGCATGAATTTCTGGACTTCTTCAACTGTTAATGATGCTGCAATTTGCAAAACTTTTGGCTGCTCTGTTGTACTTATGTTGATTGATTCCGTTGGTTCAATCAAAATAGAAGATCTTTCATGATAATACTTGGGAAGAGTGTCAAGTTTCTCATCCTTCAGTGCCTCAGAAAGGTTTTCACTGTCAGATTCGCTCTTTATTTTTCTCTTGTTTTGATCTATTACTGCCATTTTTTGGTTTTCATCAATAGATCCATCTTTTATTTCATTTATTTTGCAGCTAAGAGACTTGACACTCTCCTTATCAAAATCATTAGTATAAGATTCTTGCATGAAACATTTGTTTTCTTCATTTGAAGAACAAAGGAAAGTTATAATGTCTTCATCATTACTGAATGTAGGAATATGGATAGGTGCGTCAATGTCCCAATCTATAAGTTCTGGATAAACTAAAGGCATAGAATCATTAGGTTGGGTAAGGTCTTGAATTGTCAAAGTCATGATATGGTTGTCATCCTCATGGTAGACAAGGTCTGTGATGGTATGCTCCTGTTGATTATCAATCTCGTTAGAATCTAATTCTTCCTCATTTGAGTCATAATCGCTTTGTAAAACATAATCTAGTGGAGGCCTTGAACCTTCTCCTTGTATAAGAACAGGTGCATATTTATGTATAGTATCAACTTGTTTATCCCTCCAGAATTCATCATTATAAATGGTGTCCCATTCATATTCATTAGAATCAGTATCTGAACTATTTTGCAATTGGAAAACTGATTCATGAGATTTATCTGACACGGATTCTCCTTCATGAACTAATGATGTCTGCTGTGAAGTAAGTTCTTCTTTATCTTTACCATATCCAAGTCCTATTTTATCACTTGAATGCTTTGAAATAGGTTGAATTGGTTCTACAATTCCTTCTCTTCGTTTACCTATAGGACCATTCCCTTCATAACCCATCTTTTGCATGATAGCGTACCCTTTACCATATTGTTCTTTAGGTAACTTAATGTGCAAGAGAGATTCATCTTCATCTTTGTATAGCCAATTTAGGATGTCCCTATCTTCAGCTTCTTCTTCAGTGGTATTAGCTCTAATGAATTTTCCATCAAACTTTGTGATTGGCACGGAAGCTTGAGATGTAGAAGCAGTCGCAATCTTTTGATTCGATAAAGTTGGCAAACCATGTGACCTTGGAGAAGGAGGTAAAGTAGAAAGAGATAGTGAATATTCACCTACCCCTTTGTCTTTAAATTTCAACTTAGTATCAAGATTCTTTGTCAATTCTTGCAATTGAACTTGTAGATTGGAAGAAGAAACAACAAGAGCTTCTCTATTGTGTGGCACAAAGACATCTGGAGTTACTCTAAGATTTGAACAAGTTTGGGTACTATTGTAATCAGCTTGTATAGTTATTTCTTGTCCATCATATGGAAACTTGATACATTGATGATATGTTGATGGTACAGCTTGCATATCATGGATCCACGGACGACCCAAAAGTATGTTATAAGACAAATCTCGATCTAGAACCTGACAAAATGTATTCTTCACAACAGGTCCCACTCTGATAGGTAGCAATATTAATCCCTTAGAAGCTCTTTCTTCATCATCATATGCCTTAATGGTTATTTTCCTCCGTGAGTCAATTTCATTTTCTGAAATTCCTAAGGCATTTATTAATTTTAAGGTACAAATATTCAAACCAGCTCCTCCATCTATTAAGACACATCTAATTCAATGTTTATGGATCATGACTTCAAGATAAAGCGAGAAATTATGTGGA
>VDFB02000008.1:62123639-62137810 GCA_007258455.2 Sequoia sempervirens | reverse complement strand
TTCCTATCACTCTATATTAAATAATGTTATTGCAGTGTGTTGATTATGACGTACATAGTTAATAAATCAAAAATTTGGGGGTTGTAAAAGAGTAGCATTAACAAGGTTTTTTTATTTAAAGCAACTAGTTATAATTATGATTGGCATTATCCTAATGGTTGAAACATGGTTCAATTGTATTTTTACATGGATAAGTAGTATGTGGTCGGTAGTGTTGAGACATTATGATTGATCTAAATGATGGAATATTAAGTTGATTAGATTGATAGATAGAATATTTTGATGTGAGTAGATGAATTCTAGTTTTGTTATATTGGTAACTAAATTCATATGATGTAATTAGTAGCACTCTAGAGTGTGCTAGAGGATTTTGAGCTATGGTAAAAGTTGGAAGTGAATAGATATGATTTGAAATACATGTAAGTAAATTTTGAGGAACAAGTTCTTGAAACATTTGAGTTGAGCAAGCGACTTCTAGAGAATATGATATATATTAATTTGGACATGAAGTATGTTGTGAAGATGTAACTCTTTAATTAGATAGATATGTATTTTATTGATTCTTAAGGATGAATTCATGAGCTAATCTTTATAGATTTTGATTAAAAGAGGAACCATGATCTCAATTTGATGGTGATGGTGGGAAAATGGATTTTTTTTGTTCCTAAATATGAGAACTATAATATTTATTTGTTGGTTTATGTGTATATACTTAGGGTTCCTATTTGTGAGAGGTGGTGAATATAAATGAAAATATTGGTCAAATTTTATTTTTAAGAAATTGTGAGAGAGAATAGCCCACTCTTGAAGGAGATATTTGAGATATTATTTCTCATGATTATCAAGAACATAGTCCAACAACTCATGAGTACTCTCATACTTTATGAAGTATGTATATTTAGGTGAAAGTTTTGGTTGGTCCACATAATCTTAAATTCCATTAAATTACTAATGCAATTCCAACTTCAAAACCATGTGTGAATGGGGTTTTGGTTTATAGTTCAAGTTGTAATGATAATCCAACTTGTGGATTATGGAATGAGGAGGGCATAATTTGTAGAAAAAATGTTATCTTATAAATATAGTACAAGAGTAGTGTCAAGAGGATTTGTTTTATTAGGACCCAAATCCTTTATATTTGAATGAAAATATGAACTTGTTTCGAAGGATTAATTGGTTAGATTTAAGATATGTATATTTGTATTGGAAATTTATGACTTGATGGAGAAATTTTGACATAAATGAAGAACTTAAAATCTAAACTAAACTTCAAGATCTTAATTGGTTTCATAGATTAAATTAATAAATATTCTTAAGATAGAATAGGTTCATATTTAAGTTATGACTACATGGAGCTAGACTTAAAGTAGGCTAGGTTCTTAAGTAAGCTAGGCCTGATAGATAATTATTGTATTAAGATTTCAATTTCAAGCTTAATTTATTTAATTTAGGGAAATAGAATGATTCTATACAATTTTGATGTAGTGAAAAGTTCAAAACTTTAGAAAAGACAAACTTCATGCAAGATTGTCTAAATAATGTCAATGCATGAACAAGGATTTAGATTATTTTTTGAAATATAGCTAGAAACATATCGATTGTTCTATAAATTATAAAGCACAAAAAAATGTGGATATATCAAAAACCCTCTTTTTTATTCCTCTTTAGAAAATTCAATGTACTTTTTTTCACTTCAAAAAAGTGGACTTGTGATTGATTCCATTCAAAAATTGAATAGAATATGACCTATTAAGATATTACACAAGACAAAATTGAATTAAAAACATAAAAAATATCACTTTTGGTCCATACTACAAAAGGAGAAAGTTGTAGAAATAAGCCAATAAGTCATTTTTTTTAGAATTTGGAAATAATGGATATAGTAGGAATGGATACACAATTTAGTAGAATGGGTGCCGTTTATTTTTCAAAATAGGAAAGTAAGGAATGGGTACCTATTTTAAAGTGGGTACTAGTTTTGATTTCAGAATGGGTACCCATCAGCTTTTTTAATTAGATTTAGGCTTGATAAGATATTGGTAACCCAATCCTTAGTGTTTGACTTGGAAGTACAAGGTCATGGCAATGTTAAGAGAAATAAATTATTTTGGCAATATGACTAATGGATTTTTTTTAGAATTAATTTTGAATAATAAAACCCATTATATACCATGATGTCTAGTTTTCAAAATGTAATTTTTAATCATTGGATTAGTTTTCTTGTTTTTCAATTAATTTTTAAGAAAACTTGTTCATAAAATTGAAATGTGTCAAGTTTTCATATTTCCCTAATAACTCTGTTAATTTTTTTTATAAAAAAATTATATGACATAAATCTACAAATAATTATTTGCACAATGAAAAAAAGTCAAAAAAAGATTAGCTTAGGTCAAATTATGTTTCTTGTACATGAGGGTTTTTAAAACAACAATTAGGGCCAATAAAAAGTTAATAAAAATTATTTAGGAAGAAATTATAAAAAATCCCCAAAATGAATTTAAAAAGTAACTTTATTTAGGTAATTTATGGTTTTTGTACACATGCATGGTATGGATGTTAAAAGGTGACTTTTAAAAAGTGTTTTTTTATATATTCCTATTAAAAATTAATTTTTATCATGTGGGTATAAGAATAATTACATATTTGAAAACTAGGATCAAAATACTAAGTTTCATAGTACAAGACTTTTCAAATATTGAATGTGTAAGTGGTTCAAATTTCCATTCCAACCATGACAAATTTTAAAATTCAGGAAAAATACTTTCATGTTTTGAACATTTTGTGAACCCAACTTCTTGCACCTACCCTAAACCATCATAAATGAACACTTATCAAATATAATTTCAATAACACCTACTCATGCATTGTCATAATATAATCATATGATAATTATAATATCACTACCACAAGCAACAAATTATTGAAATCCATCATATAACCAATAAATCATCACAAATGAAAATTTTCAACTCATTAACTCTCATCTACGTCAATGAAAATTTACATGCTATTCTAGTAAAAAAAAATTTTATCATAGAGTAACCTCAACAAACATTAATTAGCTAAAAACAACTACTTAACCATATCCAATAATATCCAAGACAAACTATAAAAGAATCATAACATCATCTATGTATATGCATAATTCTTATTCATAAAACTCGTGTATATCGTCCAACCATAGGAATACATGAAACATCAAACAAGACACATGATATCAACGAGGACACATAGAGTCTATACAATCTAGAAAAGATGGGGTATCACACCATTTATATATCACTATATGTATATCAATAAAAGAAAGAAATGATTACCAAATTCTCTAAATATAAGATGGTATAGATTATATCATAATATGGATTATTTATGGTCATATGGATTTTGTACAATCAATAATTTTGGAGCCTCACAAAAAAAATATTATTTTTACAACCAAAATATATAAAATTATATGTCAAAATTCATATTTTGGCTATTTTGGACACACCAATGGCATCTATTTCACACTATGAAACTCCTACAAAATTTAATATTGTAAACCACCTCAAAAGGAGAAAGAACCTACAAGATAAAAAAAACACCAAAAAAATTACAAGCGCCATAATTAGATGAAGACATAGTGTGATTCACGTTGGCTTCACCAAGATATAAATAATCAAAATTCAAAACATAAAACAAGAACTTAAAACATAAAGCATGTATATCCTAATTTCAAAGTTAACTAGAAACGTCACATCAAGCATATTAAAGAGATTTTATATTAAATAATAAGAATTCTCAATTTGGATGCATAACTTAAACTATTTGACTAAAAAAAATGTTATTTTTCTTAAAGATTTTTTATTCAAAACAATGAATTTATAGACTTTCAAAAGATTAGATGGATGGTGGAGATTTGGTTAAGGATCATGAGTTAGCTCATATAGTTATGGAGTTAACTCACAAAGAGGTGAATGAGTCAACCGGAAATAGTGGAAATATATCATTTTGAACACTTGAGAGGATAATAATGAATTTATTAATTTATTAAATGAGTAATTGGATGGTGATGAAGTTTCTAATTCAATGAATGGGTTAATTTTTTAGATAATTAAGGATGACTAATTTACAATGATTTAAAAGAATTATTTTAGTGTGCACGATCTTTATGTATCTATAATTTGTATGTATGAAGCACATTGCAGCTGCACAAAAATCGATTAAGATAATAAATAAACATTAAACCTCTATAATGGTCACTTGTAGGTATGTAGTGGTTTAAATTCAAATATTAAGCATTCAAATACAGTTAATAAGTGTTGGTGCTATTACCAATATACATAGCACAAGAAATAGACAAGCCTATACTTATTGTTAATTTTCAAGAAATAGTAATATTTTTTTTATAAACTATTTTATTAGGTTCTTGTAGTTAATAATTACTATAGCACTCTTGAGTATTTTTACCACAAACATCAATGTTAGTAACTTTTGAAAGTGTCATTAAATGCTTACTTAAGATCCTTTCAACTAAAAATGGATATCATAGCTCTTATAAATATTAAGTGTAGTGCTTGGTGAAAAAATTATAAATATTGATACTTCAACTATTTAATAGCAACATTAAATATTTTTACTTATTTATCTTGACCCACTAAATTATATACTTATCTTCTTATATACCTATAATTATAAATATCAAATCAATATTTTAATATTTTTCTTTATAAAATTATAATAAAATATTTTTAATTAATTAATTTAAACATAAATTTATATATTAAATTCAAAAATACGTAAATAAAATTAAAAAAAATCCATAATATGAAATCATTAGAATTTATTTTAACAAACAATTAAATATAATTGTATATAAATATTAGGGTCAATTATTTTTGCAAACAATTAAATATAATTGCATATAAAAACTAGGGTCAATTATTCTTGCAAAGAATTAAATATAATTGTATATAAAATTTAGGGTCAATTATTCTTGTGTTTGAAAGGTATAACATTATCCATTATTATATCCTTATTCTTCCACCAACTCTCATATTAAAATTAGGGTCAAATAACACTCTTGAATATTTTTTACCACAAACATCAATGTTAGTAATTTTTGAAAGTGTCATTAAATGCTTAATACATACAAATACTTAAAACCCTTTCAACTAAAAATGAATATCATAGCTCTTATAAATATTAACATGTAGTGCTTAGTGAGAAATTATAAATATTGATACTTCAACTAACTATTTAATAGCAGCTTTAAATATTTTTACTTATTTATCTTGACCCACTAAATTATACACTTATCTTCTTATAAATCTATAATTATAAATATCAAATCAATATTTTAATATTTTTCTTTATAAAATTATAACAAAATGTTTTAAATTAATTAATTTAAACATAAATTTATCTATTAAATTCTCAAGAATACGTAAATAAAATAAAAAATCTATAATATGAAATCATTAGAATTTATTTCAAATGATAATTAAATATAATTGAATATAAAAATTAGGGTCAATTATTCTTACAAATAATTGTATATAAAAATTAGTGTCAATTATTGTTGTGTTTGAAAGGTATAACATCATCCATTATTATATCCTTATCATTCCACCTACTCTCATATTAAAATTAGGGTCAAATAATATTGAGGAGATCCAAACTACCGAGTCTTCCCTCCCTGAACACGTTTTGAGAGTCTATCGTAATTCTCTATGCCGATATCCTACCAAAATTCTCTTCAAAAGTCAAAGACACGTTATGGCGAGTTCTTTAATATTCAATCATGGTGCGTTCTTTATTATTCAATCATCCTGTGTTAATCCATTGCCTTCAATCCTGACTTTTGTTCGCTTCTTAAACAAGGAAGTCACCAAATACTATTATTAAATTACGCAATAAGATCTATAACACAGAGTTCGCAAATGCCTACCAATCAACAATTTCTGGGTAAAATTAAATTTCATCCTCCTGTGTTTTTAGTTTGGCAATGGCGGAATCACGGAGGAGGAAAACAAGTGCATGGATGCTAATTTTGCATTTTGCATTGACGTTAAGTGCACTGCAACACCAATCTTGTTCAGCCGCTTGTCCACCGCCACCAGTCCAATGCCCTGCTAACACAGGGAGCTGCTATCTAACTAATTACCGTGGTGAATGGAAGGATCAAATTTCCTGCAAGGCTGCCATCGCGTTTATTCCGAAGACCGAATCTGAGCTTATTCATGCAGTTGCATATGCGGTCAGGGAGGAGAAGAAAATTAAAGGCGTAACCGGGGGTTCCCACTCGATAGCCCGATTCGCGTGCCCCGGTGGAGACAGCGGCGTTGCTATCAGCACTCGGGATTACAATTCCCGAGTCACTATCGATGAGAAATCAATGACAGTTACTGTTGACGCAGGGGTTGGGTTAAGAAAGCTCCTGGATATGCTTGCGGCAAAGGGGCTAGCGCTGCCCCATACAACCGACTGGGATGGATTGTCAATGGCAGGAGTGATTAGTACGGCAGCTCATGGGAGCAGTTTGTGGGGAAAGGGCGGCGGAATCCATGAGTATGTGGTGGGCATGAGCATTGTGGTTCCTGCGCCTGCTCACCAAGGCTACGCAAAGCTTATTCATTTGACAGAGAAAGACGAGCAAATCAAAGCCGCAAGGGTTTCGCTTGGAGTATTAGGAGCCATTTCTCAGGTGACGTTTGCGGTGGAGAAGATGTTCAAGCGCTCGGTCACGTTGGAGCTCAAAGATGACTCGGATCTGGAAAATTCCTTCGTAAAGTTTGCTGAATCGCATGAGTTTGGTGAAATGTATTGGTATCCTTCGTTCTCTGGAATGCTGCAATCTCTACAGGACAGAGTCCCCGTCGACTTGCCGGGAAATGGAAAGAGGTCGGAGATTCCCTTCCTTCCGGCGACGGTACAGAGCATAGTACAAAACAGGGCAACTGGTAAGCCTTGATCAATATTTTATTTATGAATTTTGCTAAAATTTAGTTGATAAGTAGGAGGTATTTTCCACAGCATGTCAAATTGTGATATTGCTATAAGATTCAACGGCATAGTTTTAAGAGTCAAACTCATTGACCCATATTTCATGAGTACTGGTTCACAAGAACCTATCTCTCACGCTAATGAAGGGTCCACTTGACACTCATTGCATCTAGGTGATGTTCAGCAAGTATTGTGCCTTATGCTAGTAGGAGGTATTTTCCACAGCATGCCAAATTGTGATATTGATATCAAGATTCAACAGTATAGTTTTAAGAGTCAATCTCATTGACCCATGTTTCATCAGTAGTAGTTCACAAGAACCCATCTCCCATAATAATGAACAATGAACGATGTACAAATAAATTAACCTGCTCCATACAAATAAAATTTAGGTTTTTTTTTTTTTTTAAATATATTAACCCGGTCGGCGTTTGTGCAGAGGAACTGAACAATGCGCAAATAAATGTTAGTAACCTCTGCAAGTCAGCCAAGACGCAGGTCGAGCAAGGGGTGAAAGCGGGCAAAGGATATCTGAACGACGGACTATCTTTCAAGGGCTTCCCTGTGGTAGGTTATAATCACCTCATGCAGAGTTCCTCCGGTTGCCAGATCGATCCACGCAGCGAGGAGCACGGCATGTGTCCGTGGGAAGGAAAAGAGTTAAAAAGCAACGATACTATATGCGCTTGGGCCACGCAGGTGAAGGGTAACTTCTATCATCATACGTCAATTGCGATTCCTCTGTCGAGGATAGTGGAAGCCATTAAAGACCTGAAACAGATCCGCAATATTGATCCAACTGCACTGTGCACGCTTGATTCCTTTCTTGGCGTACAATTTCGATACTTTAAAAAGTCCTCTGATTACTTGTCCCACAAGGAAGACAGCGTAGTAGTAGAGTTTATTTATTTCCGTTACCGTGAGCTCGGGAAACCTCGATGGAATGGGCATGCAATGAACGAGATTGAACAGATGCTGTTGCAGAAATATGGAGGAGTGCCCCACTGGGGGAAGAATTGGGTGTATACGTTCGAAGGAGCTGCCAAACGAACTGTGAATCTGAGAAAGTTTTTGAAAGTGAAGAAGCAATTTGATCCGAAGGGATATTTCTCTAGCGAGTGGTCAGATGGAGTGCTGGGAATTGGGAAAGGTGTAGAAACATGGCGAGATGGATGTGCTCTGGATGGGCTGTGTGTTTGCAAAGAAGATCGTCATTGTGCTCCTGAACAGGGATTCGTGTGTAGGGCCGGGAAAATCTGGAAAAAAGCTCGTGTCTGCATTAAAGTTTAATGATGTGTCTATTATGAAAATTTCAAAATAAATTGGCCCACAAAGATTTGCCATATATTGTGCCGGATACGGTAAGCTGATGGCCACTTATCACTGAATAAATTATTATTTTTAGCCGATAGGCTATTATAGGTGAGAATTCAACCGGAAAAGTCTTACTGTCTGATGTTGGAAAATATTTTAGGCCTTTCCCTGCCGGATTGTGGATTGTAGCGTGCTGGTAGATAGGTACAGTTATCGGCTAATTAAAGCTATGTCTGCAAAAGCTATGCATAGATGCAACCCATCTTTTCCACTGTATAGGAGAAAGCAAAAAGCAATCAAACAAATCTTCAGTTGGCGTCAAATAGATCTTGGCGTAGAAAATGCGGTAGAACAGGCGCCTGTACATATAGAAACAATAGATTTCAGATGGTTTCTTATGTCACCAAGTATGGGTCATGTCGTTCCACAACACTTTTTGGGGTCCGCGTGCTTTCCCTGCAATTTAATCATCTACCAAAGCATCACTGTATGCAGTAAATGTTAATAATATTTATATGGCTCTCACCTGGACAGCTACATGTTTCATCCCTAGGCGTTGTCATCATAGTTTTCGATTGGTCAGTAGCATTCTCCCAATCTAAAAGCTTGCAGGCTGTACAGAACCTCATGCTGACTTCTATTGATATTTTGTTTGTGTTGTGTTTACAGTGGAGTGGAGGTAGCATGGTATCTTTGCAGGAGAGGCGTTGAAGTGACACCCACCGGCGGCGGTTTTCATTTGGACAAGGTCAGCAATCAGTGAGCCTTGAATACCCATTTTATATTTTGCTTTTCTGGTTTTCAACTTTTCAATTTGAAAATACTGCTTGGTCTGAATTCTGTACGAGCCCAGTGCCTACGAGCCCAATGCCTGGGAGGGTGGATACTGAAATATATTAACTGTTCTGTAGAAACTATCAAGAAATTGCATGAAAGCTTAAGGCTGTTCAGATTTTCTGCTTCGTTGATTAGATATTGTGTTTGGCTGTGTTTACAGTGGAGTAGAGGCATCGCACCAGCCCTGCACGAAACCCGTTGAAGTGACATCCAGAAGCTCTGCACAAGAGGCATTGAAGTGACTCCCACGCGCTTCTCTTCAATTGGACAAGCTCAACAGTCAGTAAGCCTCCAATACCTGATTTTCATTTTGATCTCTGGGCTTTACATTTTAGTTTCAAAGATGATTGGGAGGGCACATTGTGACTGCTAAAACTAAAATAAATCAACAATAGTTGCGATTCTTGTTTTTGCTCCTGTTTTGGCCACCCTTATCCTGTTTAGATTTGGCCCTCTGTAGTAAACGTAGGTTTATATTTTTTCCTGTCCTTCTTAGCAAGCCATGTGTTCACACTTGAGAGAGTTTCTTTACTCTGTACTCATTGAAGACTGTAGAAAGATATAAAGCTCCTCCACAGAAAGAGATGATATAGTCCATCCAAACAAAAACATGTACATACCTGTGACTTCAAAAGTTACAATATTTGAATGGAAGTCCTCAACGACCTTGGTGGCTAATGGAAAAAGCTCCATTCCAGTCCTATTTTATTTTCTTCTGAATAGTAGCATCTCCTTATGATTTACTCCTTGCCTCACCTCTTCTTTGATTCACCAACGTGTAGTCCACGCTCTCATCCATAGTAATAATTTCTGTTACGGAGCACAATTTAACTCTTGTGAGGATGTATTCCGCATACACAGATAACAAGCATCACATTTCTCAAAATAGAAGTATATAAGCTACATTTAAATGAGAATAAACAGCTGATGGGTTTCGGATGCCAACAACCCAAGCTATAGTCAATAGTCGGCCATTAATTCTTAGTATGGACCCCTATGCTTTTATGTTGGATTAACTTGTGCTTTCACCAACGGTAAGGGTTTCTGCTAATAAATTCCTTCTCAAAATTTTAATTCTATGCTCATGGCGGCCTTTTTTGTCTTTGACTTTTTATTTACCGTTTGTGTCTAGAAATTTAGTAATTATCTTTCGGATTTTGCGATTGAAGGGAAAGTGGGCAATTTTAACGGCTATGGTGGTGATAAGTCTGATAGCGTATACATTCTGGGCTTCAAAGAAAGGCCACGATTTCAGCTTTCTGGGACCCATTCTCTTTGCCTGATTCATGGTGCTTCTGGTTTTCATATTAATTCAGGTACCTTTTCTCCGTCGTTACTCTCTTTTTCTGGCGATACCTGCTGTAAAGCTTGAGTATCAAGCCAAACAAATCTTTGCTTAAAAAATTAGCTAGAAGCCTATTGTTTTATCCAGAAATTGAATTTGTGGTTGTTAAGTTTAATTCTAAAGGAAATTTAAAGATTCTATCAAAATAAATCGAAAAATTCCCTCCTTCCAAGGAAAATGGAAAATCTTGTCTCCATTGGGCGTATAATATAGTGAAATTCAAATCTCTGCTAAAAACAATAGGTAGAAATCTATTATTTTACCCGAAAATTGAAATCATAGAGGAAATTTAAAGATTCTATCAAAATAAAAAGAATTTTTTTTTTCTGCCAAGAAAATCTTGTCTCCATTGGACAGATAACAAAGTGGAATTTTGGATTTTAATTCACAGTTAAAATGTTATTGGGGGTAGAATCTCACTTGTTGATATTATGGTATTATGGACTATGGAAAATTTGTAATGCTTAAAAAATAGATGTAACATAGACATGAGCATGTGACTCATAGTTTTAATTAAAGGATGTGATAATGTGAGTTGTACAATTAATATACCAACAATGAGACATATATGTTAAAAGATTTTGGCAAATCAATATTTCTAATATAAATAAATTGAGATAATTTAAAATCTTATTTGTCAGGTACGTTTGGGAGGCCCTAATTATATGACCCTTATCTCTAACCAAATGAGATGTCCTTGCAGTCAATCAAATCAGCGTTGCTTTTCCAAATAGTATGCAGAATAAAACAAAGTGGCATACTGAAGTTTGGAGCTCATGTTATTCAATGTAATTTACTTTTTTCAAGGCGAGAGTGGAGTAGCATGTTAAACGGTCTTTATTTTTATAGATGGGAGCTGCTGTATCTATTGATAGAAAAGCTTAAAAGTAAATAGTCTTATGAAAAATAAATAACTTATATTCGGTTTAGATGAAAATAATATATAATATATATTTTCAAATATATGGGAAAAGTTGATGGAAGAAGAGACATTTGTAACTTAATAATTGAATGTTGATTTTTATGTGAGTCTTATTGTGGAGTATCATTCTATTAGAAAAATTGTTCTTATCTACTATCTATTTATAAAATAATAAATATTTAAAAAGTTGGTGTCATTTAAATTAATTTATGTTTTACAATATAATTTTCAATATTGATTTTATGTGGATTTTATTGCAGATTATCTTTCCATTTGGAAAATTGTCAACAATGATATATAGGGCACTGGGCACTCGCGTCAATATTATTTAGTGGCTATATCATTTATGACATTGATAATTTGATTAAGCGGTATTGATCTGATGAATATGTTTGATCTGTAATCTCCTTATACCTTGACATTATTAACCTTTTTATGTCTTTGCTCACACTCCTTCGAGCGACACAAGATTAATGGAAAAGGTTTAGTGATAATGAATTGCTGTAGTGGGATGGGATTATATATGTACATATTTTATAGTGTAAATTTGAGAAGTATATGCAGGAGAAGAATATTTCAAATATTTTATATTTAATTTTTCAATATAATAAAATGGATTTCAAAGTTTGAATAAATTGTATGTTTTCAAATTAGGGAAAAATATCTTTTAAAATAAAGTTTTCAAATTTAAGAGGAAAATATTTTTTTATGGATTCTTTTTTTATTGGAAATATAAAGTTTGGGGTGAATGAGAAATCACTTTTGTTGTATTATTTACCGTCACTTTTTTTTACTTACATCATGAAGTTGGTGTTGCACGCAAACAACCTTTCCCTTCTCTCTAGAGGTGGGAGAATTCATTTGGTTTGTTTCAATTCATCTTTACTTTTTACATACATCCTTTGTTGAACAAAAAATACATTTAAAAAAATTATTTATTTAATAATTTCCTTAGTAGAGATGATCAAATGGCAAGTGCAATATCTATCTTAAAAAAGAGATCAATTTTTATTTATTTCATTTATTTAAAAGTTTTTTTATTTAGCTTTTAAAAAATTAAGAATTATTTTATTTTATTTTATATATAAGTTGTACTCTATAGATTTAAGTTGTTCTTGAACTTTGATACATTGAGGAAACCATTATGGACTATAACATTTAAATATTATTATTTTTGATTGGTGTGTTATAATTATTACCTAATAACAATTCAGAGAATTATTTGAGTCCAAATGATCAAATTTGAATGTATCATTAAAAAATGTCATTTTTCAACTTTGATTTGTTTTCTTAACATTGAACCGGTTCATAAGTAAACTCATGCCATTAATATATAGTGCATGTTTACCCCTCTTGTAAATGCCACACTCAAATTATAATTTAGTTAATTTTTTAATTCAGAATTAATTGTATTGGAAAAATAAAATAAGAGTTTGAATTATTTCAAAATAATTTTGATTAAAAAGATTAACTAAAAAACCTTCTTTAATAGTTCACATTTACCCCTCTTGTATTGATTTGGGTGGAAATATTAATTATAGTTTGGTATATTGTGTTATGTTCGGAGCATCCCTTCCTTCATTTGAAAAACACATATCCTACTAAAATTCTATTTTAATTTTTGAGACCAACCCATTTTCAAATGGCTATTTATGAACCATACAAATCCAACTTATGTAGTTATCAAATAATCAAAAGAATTCCTGTTACAGTCATCTTCATACTGTTTGCTTTCCATTTAACTCCCCAAGTAATGGAAAACTTACAACCACCTGCAGACCTTATCACTATCTCTAGCAGCTCCTCTGAGGGAGATGTTACAGGATCAAAACCTAATGCTTCTCCTTCCTTGACATCAAACTCAACTTCTCTTAATTGGGTTGGCATGTACCATAGCAATATTGCATTTTTTGCATAGAACATCATGAGAGGTTGTCACAATGCTATTGAAGATGCTAAGAAGACATGTGAGGATGTATTTCATTTGTAGAACCATGAAGTCGAAATGGTGCAAAAGGTGTTGATGGTGTTTTTATGCACTTCTCAACACAGGCAGTGCGTAAGTGCACTACCTCTCTTGAAAGACAATCTCCCACAATCGAGTTGCAAAACACTATCCCAAGGTCTCTCGGGTGTCAGGTCATGACAATGCTAAGATACCTCAGTAGTTTGATGTGATTTGCTGGAATCACAAGGCGGCCTTATAGAAACACAAAGTATGGGCACAAAGTATGAAGTTGGATCTTCGAAAAAGAGTTTTTTGCATGAAAGCAGTTATGTCTTGGCTGTAGGTTCAAATAGCAGTCTCAAACTCCATCTAATCGTTAGATTTGGCTTTATAAAATGCAATAAACCTTGGTGTTGTTCAGTTTCTAAATAAAATGAAAAAAGAGCGAAGGGGAAGGAAAGTTCCTAAGCCTAAAGCTTGCTGCGAACAGTGATAATGGAGTCCCTGCAATGGACAATTCCTTCAAAACAATATCCCACTTAACCAGGGATTTCACAGTATCATGGGAATCGTGCAATCTTCTAAGGGCTACAGATTTTTATCCTTCATCCACCACATACATGCATGAACTAAAGATAAGTGTTTGAGGCAGCTTAAATCAGGTCCAGGCTAACTTTGCAAAGCTATCTACCTTCAGCAAACAGCAAAAAGTATGGACTAAGGAGTTATCAACAAAGCAGAAATTTTCATGGACAGCCAACAACATTCCTAAAATTATCCAAATAACATGAACAGCTAACTAAACAGCAAATATATCTAAG